>NDXB01010082.1:0-45780 GCA_002631895.1 Agapornis roseicollis
GGGGAGGGCAAGAAAGGGGGGTTGAATGAGTGAACGAGCTGCGTGGGTTTAAACCACGACAGACCCAACCATGGACTTCAAATGCATGCAAAAAACCATAAAAACCTCCTTTTGTTGGCAATGATTCCTCAACTGCTTTAGAAATGTCTCCACCCTGCTTGCTTATCTACTGTATCTTGGACAAAACTTTTGTCTTATCACCTTGCCTTACATGGTATGCAAGAAGGAGAGCTGCATGATCAGGCAAGAACTATTATTTTTGTCTTTCTAAGGACACGGGAGACATTTAAGTGCATCTTTGTGTCTTGTGGCTAAGCACTCAGTAATTAGGCACTTGATTAGGAGTTTAACTTTCACTGTAAAGCAATACATGTCTGTGCATTGTACACTGTCTGGCTTGATAAGATGGTTTCATTTATTTCATAAACCTGAGCTCTGTGGACCATTGTTGATTGTGTGTGACAGTGTGCTATATAGAATGTATCAAGTGTGTTATATAGAATAGTTTTGACTGAGCCTTCTGATCTGTTATGCAAGGAGAATATTTGGGTAACATTAAGCAAAATTTAAGCTCAGATTGTGCTCTCTGTGCCATAAACTGATCAGACGTTTCTCAACTATCCAGTACTCTGAAAGCATCACTGCAAATGAAAGGTAGTTAATTTGGTAATAATCTAGCCACCAAGTTCTCAGGTCTTCCTCTATTTCTACATAATTCTCTCTCATGCTGACCTGTGGACAACACTGGAGGAGAAACTATGGCAGGCCAATCTGCAGAATGACAGTTATTGAACAAGGGCAGATGTGAGTCCTTCATAACCAAAAATTTGTGAATGGTCTCCTTGTCCTCTCCAGGAGTATTATAGGGATCTCTATGACTGGCTAGTGGTCAAAGATCATTCTGTAGAGCCAAAATTGGGATACTGACAGTCTTGACTAGTACAAATTTACTGGATAAGTCATATAACAATACTCTGGAAATTCCTTTCAACAAGAGCAACTTTGTGGTCTAGATTATATTGCTGACAGAATATTCAGAGCTCTTGATCAGTTGGGAAATGATTAAGATTTTTTTTAAAAGGTGTTCTTTTGTATTGGTTGCTTGCAAATGAAATGCAGATGTGAGACTGCTTGAGCTATAAATCTGGCCTCAATCATTCCTAACATTTCAGCATCATCCTGTGCAAAACGACCTCCACTTAAGTCATTTCCAAATGACTGAACTTCACATTTTTCTTCTGTTATTGTCATCAAACCACCAGATGTCATAATCAAGGAAGAGCCACTAATGAGAAGCTGCTGGTAAATTTGGCATGTCTCAGTCACTTCCATGTGAATACCTGGAGAACACACTGAGCATCCACAGCTGCCAAAGTGAGTAAAAACCAAAATGAAGAATGAGAGCATGGGTGTTAGCTGCTCTTTCAAACTACTCTAATCAAAATAAATAGCCCTGTCAGTGTATAGAAAGGCAGCAACCTGACTCATGAACAAGGTGAATCTTTCCTGTCTTGTTTCCACAGTTATACACTACAACTAGAGCTGGAGGCACAGTTGCTTTCTGCACCAAACTGAGCATGCTCAGCAGTGGCTATAACCATCATCAGCCTGTTATTTTAAGATCTTATTCATACAACTCAGCTGCACCATTGGCTAATACAAAGTTACATATATCTTGGTGTTCCATTAGATCTCTTTTAAGATATATATATATATCTCAAGATAGCAATGAATAGTCAATTTAGGTTGTTCTCTTGCTTGCAAATGGTGCAGTTACTGGCTGCATCTCAGTTGCTAACTTCATATACAGAGTAGGCATTTTCCAGATATTTACATGGATTAGCATATGTGTTTACATCTTTCTCCACCCAGACAGATTTTCTCACTGATTGAACTTGAGAAATCCAATATAGGGAGAAGAAGAAATGTGTGCAACCTTTCTCTTGATGTATGTTTTCATCCCAGCTGCTCTTATAATTGAGATGCCTAAAAATGTTTTGGACATGATTAACCATGACCTTTGGTGAACAATACCTAATATGCAGAGCTAAACTTTCTCAGACTTAGGATTGTCCTCAGCCTCCTTCTAATGTGCAGGCTCCCTTCATCAGGATCTTCATAGTGGAATAAGCCAGGATCCAAGTCTGAACACCCAAATATCTTGCACAAAAATGTAACTCCAAGGGACCCTTGTGGCTGCCCTTTATAGACTGTATGGAGAAGTGTTTGTAAAGCTGAAACCTGTTTGCAAGTAGTTTGTTGAATCAGAAACTAAGTTACCACCTGGTCCCTTTGTGTAGTTTCCCTTTGCTGTTTTGCAATTTGTTGCACATGGCAAGATTTACATTATTAATGAAGAGTGATTTTTGAGCCTGTGGCCAATGTATGTTTGGCCAAGAAACAGATTTTTTGTTCTGCTGCTTAACTTTGGAACAAAGGTGTTTAGATCAAGTAAGGTCATGTAGTCAGTGATAAGAAATCGTGCTGTTTGCCCTAAAGGACCATGCACGAAGACTCAGCAGTAAGTTACTTACAGTGGGTAGATGTGTTAAGAACCTGGTGTTTTGGTTCCTTGGGAAAAGTTATGTTTGGCTTCATTAAATGGAAAAACAGGGGTAGATTCCCACAATCTGCCTAGAGGAAATTTGTAAGCAGAGGGACTGGAAAAAAAATTGTTGAAAATTTGACCACCAGTTCTAAGTATTTAACAAACATGGTATGGATACATCTGTAGTGGAAAGGATGGTGGGATGTGTGTTGGAGAAGGCTGGACTGAATCCAGACCTCTAGGATGATTTTCTGTGATAGTTTGGTTAATTATAAGAACCACATGAAAAAAAGGCACATAAACTTCATCCTGTTCTGGTTTAAAACTTTCCCCAGAGCATAGGTCCTTCTTTAGAGGTTACCTACCCTCTGATATGTAACACATCCCATGTTGTTTTACTAAGCTATGACTGTGTAATAAGTGTTTGAAATTTACAGCTTCAGTTAGTCATAGACTTGAGAAGTGTTTATTTTTTCTCAGTTCTTCTTGCTATGGAATGAATGTAACTCACTGAGTACTCTCAGGCTCTAACCCTAGACTCTGGCAGCCTTCTTCTTTTCCAAGAAAGAGTGCGTTGGCTCTAGCATATTGGTAATATGAGTGAGGTCCCCCTGCCTGTTACAGAATAATAATTTGCAGACTGAGGAGGAGAGACTAAAACTGAAGTCACACAAGGTCATTTCTGGCTGAACTGAAAATAAAGCCCATGTTTTAAAGGCAACTTAGGAAAATTGCAGCCACTTATCCATATTGGTTTACAGAAAGAGTCTGCCTATTTGGATGTGGTGGTTGCAAAATGGGGGGTTCCTTTTCCATAAGTAAATCATTTGTTTCGGTGACTTAAAATTCCTAATTTGGATAAAGGTCTGTGACTGCTGGCGGTGGTTGTGATTAGTACCATGCTTCAAACAGCTCAGGGTTTTTTACAGGCACGATGGGAGCTGCTGTGCATGAAGGATTCTGGATCTTCTTCAGGAGACTTAGAAGCATTTGTTTGTCTTTTGAGGAATACTGAATGTGCTTTGTGGGAAAAGGAAACACCACCATTAATGCAAGATGTATATTCAGTAAATGACTAACGCATCAATTAAATCCCAGTTAAAACTGTGCTTCTGTTCATCAAGACTGATTACCAAGTGTTTACTGCAAAGTTTTTGATTTATTTAATATTTCCATCATGTTCTAAACAATAGCTGCATAGCACATATGTAAAGCTTTATTTCAAAAAAGTCTTTGTAGCCTTCTGCTGTGTAGAAAACTTCAAGTTCTGTGCCTTTGCCTTCTGCTTCTAGCAGTGAATACCCACTCTGTGCATGGTAGACACAGGGTGGGCTCTCCCAGAACCAGTGGTTACCCCTGGGTAGGGGGCAAAACGCTGTACCATGTTGCAGGTTGCAGACCCAGCAGCACTTCTATGGGTGGCACAGCTTCTGCTCTAAGAGACATTTCTCAGTTGCCAGTATCTTTGCTAACCTTTTTCTATTTGACCTGAAACTTTTTTCCTGTTAACTTCTTCATAACAATGTGTGTATTTTTCTTATTTTAGTAAAATTAATAAGATCTTGGTTTTATTTTGGATAGACACAGGGTGGGCTCTCCCAGAACCAGTGGTTACCCCTGGGTAGGGGGCAAAACGCTGCACCATGTTGCAGGTTGCAGACCCAGCAGCACTTCTATGGGTGGCACAGCTTCTGCTCTAAGAGACATTTCTCAGTTGCCAGTATCTTTGCTAACCTTTTTCTATTTGACCTGAAACTTTTTTCCTGTTAACTTCTTCATAACAATGTGTGTATTTTTCTTATTTTAGTAAAATTAATAAGATCTTGGTTTTATTTTGGATAGACACAGGGTGGGCTCTCCCAGAACCAGTGGTTACCCCTGGGTAGGGGGCAAAACGCTGCACCATGTTGCAGGTTGCAGACCCAGCAGCACTTCTATGGGTGGCACAGCTTCTGCTCTAAGAGACATTTCTCAGTTGCCAGTATCTTTGCTAACCTTTTTCTATTTGACCTGAAACTTTTTTCCTGTTAACTTCTTCATAACAATGTGTGTATTTTTCTTATTTTAGTAAAATTAATAAGATCTTGGTTTTATTTTGGATAGACACAGGGTGGGCTCTCCCAGAACCAGTGGTTACCCCTGGGTAGGGGGCAAAACGCTGCACCATGTTGCAGGTTGCAGACCCAGCAGCACTTCTATGGGTGGCACAGCTTCTGCTCTAAGAGACATTTCTCAGTTGCCAGTATCTTTGCTAACCTTTTTCTATTTGACCTGAAACTTTTTTCCTGTTAACTTCTTCATAACAATGTGTGTATTTTTCTTATTTTAGTAAAATTAATAAGATCTTGGTTTTATTTTGGATAGACACAGGGTGGGCTCTCCCAGAACCAGTGGTTACCCCTGGGTAGGGGGCAAAACGCTGCACCATGTTGCAGGTTGCAGACCCAGCAGCACTTCTATGGGTGGCACAGCTTCTGCTCTAAGAGACATTTCTCAGTTGCCAGTATCTTTGCTAACCTTTTTCTATTTGACCTGAAACTTTTTTCCTGTTAACTTCTTCATAACAATGTGTGTATTTTTCTTATTTTAGTAAAATTAATAAGATCTTGGTTTTATTTTGGATAGACACAGGGTGGGCTCTCCCAGAACCAGTGGTTACCCCTGGGTAGGGGGCAAAACGCTGCACCATGTTGCAGGTTGCAGACCCAGCAGCACTTCTATGGGTGGCACAGCTTCTGCTCTAAGAGACATTTCTCAGTTGCCAGTATCTTTGCTAACCTTTTTCTATTTGACCTGAAACTTTTTTCCTGTTAACTTCTTCATAACAATGTGTGTATTTTTCTTATTTTAGTAAAATTAATAAGATCTTGGTTTTATTTTGGATAGACACAGGGTGGGCTCTCCCAGAACCAGTGGTTACCCCTGGGTAGGGGGCAAAACGCTGCACCATGTTGCAGGTTGCAGACCCAGCAGCACTTCTATGGGTGGCACAGCTTCTGCTCTAAGAGACATTTCTCAGTTGCCAGTATCTTTGCTAACCTTTTTCTATTTGACCTGAAACTTTTTTCCTGTTAACTTCTTCATAACAATGTGTGTATTTTTCTTATTTTAGTAAAATTAATAAGATCTTGGTTTTATTTTGGATAGACACAGGGTGGGCTCTCCCAGAACCAGTGGTTACCCCTGGGTAGGGGGCAAAACGCTGCACCATGTTGCAGGTTGCAGACCCAGCAGCACTTCTATGGGTGGCACAGCTTCTGCTCTAAGAGACATTTCTCAGTTGCCAGTATCTTTGCTAACCTTTTTCTATTTGACCTGAAACTTTTTTCCTGTTAACTTCTTCATAACAATGTGTGTATTTTTCTTATTTTAGTAAAATTAATAAGATCTTGGTTTTATTTTGGATAGTTAGAGGAAGTTTGCAGTCCTGCTTGTGTTCAAGGGTTGCAGGTCAATTTTATTGCATTAAGTGGGAGGTATTTTATTCTCAGTTTTGTTTGTTTTCCCTTTGACATTCTCAAGTCTGGGCTGGACATTCTCATTGGTGAGTCAGCCTGTTTTCTGTCTACCCCTCCCACCCCCCCAGCATTACCTTACAAGCTTGCTTTGCAGTCTCTGGAGCTGTCAAAATGGTGTGGAGGGCTGAGGCAGGAGTGCTTGAATTCCCCCATCAGTCCAGATTGCCCTCAAGAGGGGAAGCTGGGCTCGGGCTGTGTTTCTAATGTATCTGCACATCACATGCCCCATGCATGAACATTGCTCAAATGTTCAGCCCCGTCCTAAGCTGCAGCAATCACTGATGATGGTCCTTGAGAATGTTTTCAGCAGTTGTCATAGACAGGACCAAATTCTGCGGTCTATGTCTAGCAATGTTTTTGAAAGAGTAATGATGGAAACATAATCTGTCTCTTATTTTTTACAGCAAAACACAGTGGGAGAGCTGCTCTGGACCTATTGAGACAGCAGTTGCTGTATTTATCAGGATGAATAAGAGAGGCACCAGATCAATTGCTGATGCCCTTGCTGCTATGCTGACACAAAGCACCATGTGCACATGGGTCCTCTCCATCTGGAATTTCTCTGAACGGGCACCATTCAGATTTACATGAAGGGTAAAGCAAAGCTTAGCCATCAGTTGAAGCTCTTTTACAAGTAGATTGAGAAGGCTGTGGGCATGGGCCCCTGAAATTGCAATATATGTATTCATGTATTCACTGTGCATTCAGACCTTCTGCTCTTTACAGCCTCCAGACCTCATCTGCGTTTGTGGTGATGTCAGGCAGAAAAAATGATAAGGGCATTTTCACTGCAGTGGCTCCACCATGTTTCCTATAAGAGGTTTGAAACCGGCTGCTTGGGGTTTGGTGGCAGCCTGACCTGACAACTACAGCCTACACAGGCAATGGGACGTATAGACCTGGATCATGGGATCTACCAGGAATTCAGGGCTCTGGAAGTATTCTCAAAGGCTGTATTCAAGTGGCAATTATTTCCCTCTGAAAATATGCTGGGCCAGATAATGTGGCCCTTAGGAGGTGGAGGCTGCTTCAGGCTTGCCACATCGATTAAAATATAAAGCTTTCCTATTTTCCTCCAAATCAGTTGTTATCCAGCTGGGGTGCTGCAGAGAGGATGAACTACTCTTGCCCAGAATCTGAATAGGATTTTTCTTCAATCAGCAGAATGTAAAAGAAAAGTAGAGAATGGTGCAGTAGGGACTTACGTGCTGTTATGCAAACAATTGCTTGGCAACAGAGCAAAACCAAGCAACCCCACTAGTGCTCATTCATGGTTGGCCAGCAAACAGGAGGACTGGGATCATGGGGGATTCTGCTCAAGTGCAGGCTCTGGTCCAGTGTGGAGATGTCAAGAAAGAGTGTAGGCAGTGTAATCACCTCTAGGTGTAAAAGTTACGGTCCGTTAGAAGAGGGAGCTCATAACATCCTGCAGTGAGTGAAGTGAGACTGGAGCTGAAGAAAGAAGGAAATCAGGGGTGGAGGATTTTCTGGCTTTTGAGGTTTTATGACCCTTACAAACTGTTTTATAGGTTCACAAAGCCAGTTGAGTCTGTGAACCTTTTCTGGGGCTTTTCTTTTTTTCTTTTTTTCCTGGTAATTTAAACACTTTTGTTTCCAGGACCGTCCATGTTAACAATAAAAATAATGTCAAGCAATGAATTAAAGTTGAATCTGTTCTGCAAAGAGTAGAACACCCCACGAGACTCAGCTGAGATGTAGAAAACACATGCACTGCCTTTATTCACTGGATGATGTGTTGGCTGCTCACGTTGGCTGTGAATTTTTCTAGTCTCATCCTTATTCTCCATGACTTACGCTCTTTTCTGTGAATCTTTTCACACCGGTTTCCTAAGGAAACCAAGGTTGTGCAGTTAATCCATTTATACATGTATGAATTTCTTTTGATTTCTCCCGTCCTATGTTTTTATCGTGGCAATTAATTTAATCCAAATTTACCAGGAAGGCACAGTTCTCAAAGGCAGCAACGTTCCAATATGTATTGTGAACATAAGTGCCTGAAGAGAGGGCCAAGACCTTGTTAATGCTTTGGGCAAGGGCCAGAACTTCAGGGAGCTGAACTCATTAGGCATTAAACTTACCCCCCACCAAAAAAAAAGAAAAAGGGCTCAGGAGAAACCATGCTGCAACTTCAGGAAAAGCTTGCAACTACCATGAGACTTCAATCCTTAGGAAGCTGTCATTAGCTCATGGAGCACTCTGGGTTTCTGCTTTGCTGAATGTCTCCATTAAGCAGTATGTAACCTATAACACCTGAGAAAAAATCAAACTGACAGGCCAAGCAGCAGTGAAATTAGATCAGTCTGTTTGCTGTTCCATGGCTAGGCATGACAGAAATGTGGAGCTTGTTTCACAAATTGAAACATCCAAAATTATCAGCAGGCCTGTGACCATTCTGCATTCTTGGTTTTTATTGGTAGTTACTGAAGCCAAACAGCACCAGACCAAGTCTGTTACTTCATCTCTGCTTGGCTGGAAATGTTGCTGTGGTCTGATTGTGCTTTTGGAAATATCAACATTAGAGGATGCTGGATCTGGAGGCAACATTTTGTCAGTTAATCCTACCACTTATGGGATGAACTCCCCTTGGAGTGCACTGCTTGCTCTGGACTCCAAAATACAGGCATATGTGAAAGAGACAGTTATGTGAATGTCTTGGAGTTAACTCTTGATAATGTTATCATGTCCAATTTTCCACACATTCCCTGCAATTTCAATGGTAAGTTTAGGAAGGAAGAGAGAGAAGTGAAGAAATATAAATATTTTAGAAAGGGGCAATGGAATGGTTACCTTCTTGCCAACATATGTCCTGAAAAAACGTATTCCAGGGGTATGAAAGAGTGATGGCCTTCAATGCTTACAAAGCAGCTTCGCTTGCTGCTGATAAGGAAATAGAGCAGCTGGGCTGTGGCAGCAAGTGGTGTATTTTCTCCAGCTTTTCTTGAAAGATCATCTTGAGTTTTGCATCCCTAAAACTCTTGCATTTCTGCCAAACACTCTGTCAGAGTCATACACTGGCACTGTAACAGGTAAGTGCTTTGATGACCAAAAATCAGGTGCCTAAATGTATGCTTAGTGAAAGCTTCAGAGGTTTTCCAACACACCTTGTCCTGCATTGGGGTCCAGCATCTGTCCCACTTGAATTGGGGATTGCCTCTCATGTGCAGTTGTTTGGAACAATTGCTTTGGGAAATGCACGAAGGTGTCATGTATGTTTTCTACTCTCCTATATCCTGCTATAAAGTAGTGCCTGCAGTCAGTCATGTAAAACTGACTTGGCTGTTTATGCAGCTACTACTGTTGAAAGTCCTCATGCAAGGCCGTGGTGCTCTGCAGGGTACTGCCCACATTAATAAAAACATGCTTGGAAGAGGAAACAGGAGTCCCTGACTCTCTTTGGCCTTGAACCACTTCCCTAGTACATGGCTAGCTGAAAAACTCAGCAGCTCAGGAAAGACTGTGTTGCAGTGTCAAGGCTGCTTTGTCTCATGGGAGTTAGAAATTAAGCCTTCTTTCCAGAGTTGCTATGTTCAGTGTTTTCCAAATTAAAAGTGGTAAGCCTACTGCTGAAGCATTTTGTTTTACAAACTGTGAAGCCTGGCTCCAAATGTTCCCTGGTACTCTCTAACCATCCGTCAACTGGTGTGGGGCTAGGTTGCTCTGTCCTGGTGCCCTCAGAGCCATCATTGTGCTACCCAGGGCCAAAGGTGCTCCAGGCTGTCTTATATTGTGGCCAAGTGCCTTTTGCCCTTAGAGAGATGCTGAATTTAGCCCTAAAACCAAAGCAGGGAAAATAACCTACTTTTTGAAGTGAGTTGATTCTTGAGTGAGCCTCCCAAACCCAGAGCGTAGAGGGACATCCCCTGTGGCAATTGGTTTCCCATCTGGCTGAGCAAATACAATAGGTAGGCCGGCAGTGTTATGTGTGTAAGTTGTGAGTGTGTGCTGTTCCAGCCAAAGTGGCAAAACCCGTCTGTCAAATGAGTAACACCAGCAAGGGAGGGTTTTGCTATTTCACTGATCGTGATATTTTTGGGGAGGAAGAGGAGAGTGAAAAAGCTGGGCTTGATCCATTGCAGGCTACCTGCATTCCTTCTCCAGGGCGGGTGCTTCACAGCACAATTCCCTTATGATCTCTTATCAGCAAGAGGAAGGTGTGCTGTTACTGGGTTGCTGTTGACTGCTCCCCAAGCACCTCTGAGACAGGAATCGTCACTCAACCTAAATTAAAGAGTGCTTGAGTACATCACGAGAAGGAAAAACAAACTGTCAGGAACTGAATCCAGAACTCCTGATGTTCAGAGCTGCCTGGATGACATCAGCCTTTCCTCCCTTCTCTAGAGAAGTGCCCCTCTTGTGAAGGAAACCTGGGTTTCCAGAGCTGCCCAAAGGAGTTATGCACCCAGCCTCTTTAGACTGAGATGCATAATGTCAGAATTCAGGATTTCTGCGACTTCCTCTGACTGAATTGCAAAGGTAACAAGATTTTTTTTTTTTGAGGACAAAGGAAGAAAATTGGTTCTGAGACTGTGGGACTACTTGTGACTTCTCACTGACAGTTGGAGTGTTTGCCAAGTGCTGATGAGACTAGGAGGTGGATTTAAGAAATGTTGTATGGTGACTGTATCACTGGTTCTTTGTATGCTCTGGGCTAAGGAGCTAACTTGTGTCAAATACCCTATTCCATGCAGTAATTCTCCCCTCACAGCTCAGTGATGCTGCAGGATGTGGAGATGTGTAGTTGTTCAAGTGTGGATGTGACAAAGCAGGTAGGCCAGAATGCACCTGCAAATCAAGGGGTTGTGCTAGCACAGTGGCATTGCACAGGCTATGCCATTTTTGCTACATGAGGTCTCCAAGGGCAGCTGGGCTGAACCCTAGGGTCCCTGTGGGTCACATCATTTCCAGACCAGCCCCATAGACATCTTACAGCATGGCAAGGGATGCCTTCTTTCAGGCACAGTTTCCTGAAGCAGCCCCTAGCGTGAATTCAATACAGGGATTTTGTTTTGTGGGAACTGTAATCTACAGCTTCCACTTTCCTTTGGGATGAGATGTATGGACCTGGCAAGGAAATGGCTGATTTGGCAGCTCTGCAAGCCTTGGCTGTGAATGGAAACAGATTGCATGGACTGCATCAAGGTTTGGGGTGGGAGAAGATGAGGTCCATGCACCAGGGGTTTGGGAGGATGGTGAGGCAGACAGGCATTAAGGTGTGGGATGCCTGCAGTGCTGCAGAGACTCAGACATCTTACATTCTGCCTGTTCTAAAGTTCTGTAAATGTTGTACATTTATTTTCTCATGGGAATGGGATTCTGAGTTGAATTTCCTTGAGCTGTCATTGTTCAGCCTCATCTCATTCTTTGTGCTGTGGAGCTGGTATCTGCTGGGTAGAAGAAGCATTTTCCTAAGGGGAAAATGATAAAGTTTTGGTGTGCTTTCCCACAGTTTTCAATTTTAGGAAAATTGGGGAAATGTATATTTATAGCATTATGTAAACAATTATCGACAAATAATGTTGTGAAAATCAGTATTTTCTGCCCAAAAAACCCCACCCCAATTCTCAAACATATTTTGCTTACCTCTGTGTTTGTCAAACAATCAACAACCCGAACAATAACTGCCTAGGCTAAAGGAGAGGGAGAACCACCTACAGGGAAGGAAGGTGTAGTAGGTGGCCTGTGGTGAGATTTCATTAACATCCCTGGTGAGGGCGCTGGGTGGATCCCTGCTGAATATCACCACAGAGCATCTGTGACAGGCAGAGGAATCCCACCCTCCACTCAAAAATGTCCTGATTCCAGGCATTGTCCATCCCAAGCTGTTGAGGCAGTTACTTAAATACTTTCAGCCTTGAAGCACTTGTTCATGATAACACCCAATGAACTTCTTTGGTAAATCAGCCCTGACTTTGACCTGCATCCTTGAACCACAAGTAACACCAGCTGACATCTGTCTGCAGCATACAAGTAGCCTGGAAATGGAACACTGGATGGCTTGTCTAGTTGCTTTTCCTGCCTGGAGGCACAACACCCTTCTGCTGATGGGGGGCTGGGGAGATCCTGTGGCTATGATGGCTAAAGGGTGATATATTGCTGGAACACAGATAGGAATTTTATGAATGTTAGCTATCAGGCTTTCTGTGTATTTGCCGAGCAGCTTAATACCACAGGATAACTATCTGGGGACAACATCTATCATCATGACAAACCCTTTCTGAACTCCCCCAGACCCATGCTCTCTGTGAGCAGCATTGGACTCCTATTATGATCAGGCCCCTGATCTGTTTTCAATTTGCTGATAATGATGTTGTTTATTTCATGGTCTGGGTGCGATTGGAAATTGAGTTGGCTCCCTTCAATCTTCTTGCTCTGACTCTTCCTTCTGTGATATGCTCCTCTAAGTAGTGTTTTGATCTTGCTTGCATGCATTCATGTGCTGTGAAGGAGCATTATAGACTGGGAGGGATGATTTTTACTTCTTTCAAGACAGCTCCCCAGTTCACTGCTAATATGGTTGATTATGGCGCTTGCAATGTGCCAAGTCTGGATTCTGAACAGGGTCCAGGCAGCACTAAGACTGAAAGACCTTTGGCAGGGGGTTTGGAAAAGGCTGCTGGAATTATCAAGGCAAGAGTGAAGCAAAGGCAAGGGTCAGACAGGTTTTCTTCATGCATGTCGCAGTTGAATGAAATCAGGAATTGGTCCTCAGGGGCTGGGCCTAGAAGCTGCACTTGCATTCAAGGGCACCCCTTCCCACCCCATGTGCAGCAGAGGGGTGCTGTGCCTCATCCTACTACTTCTTGCAAGAGTTTGAGCTCCTCTGGGATTTGAGAGGTACAATGAATGTGTCTGTCATTTCTGCTCAGGAAAGTGGGAGGAAGGATGGATTTAGTGGTGGTATTGGGTGAAACCAGTTTCTTCTTCGACAGGAATGCCCAAGACAAGTATCCAAATGGTTTGTTGCTGGACTGTGCAGGAGGGAATCCTTCAAGACAGGGGACCAAGCTATGTGACTGTTACCTGGTATGGCATAAAAAGGCGAGGGATTTTTCTCTAACAACAGCATGTGCTCTGTTTCCCACAGTTTACAGCACCTTACAGCTCCTGCTGTCTCTAAGCTCAGACAATTTGCTGCTTGCTGCCACTCCTAAGCCTTTGCCAGCACTACTGCTTCCAGCTCCTGCCCTTCTAGAGCAGATCTTTGTTTCTGGTTATTTTCCACAAATTCGCTTCCTTTGTCGTCAGTCTGTCTTTTTGCTTGTTCTTGTGTGCTCAGAGCGTGCTTTAAAATCTCTCGAAATCTACTTGTGTTTTCTTTGTCTTCCCTACTGTTGGTAACACCTCTCAATCAAATTTAACCTGTGAATTTATTTGCTATTTGTTTTTCTTCCCCAAGGGATGCAGTGGTTTTATGGTAACACAATAAGTATGTAAAAGTAGGTTTTAGAAGAACAGTGGAGCCTAACAAAATTTGATGAGTGCTTTGGAGTATCTCTAGGGCTGGGCAAGAAACCTGCATATCTAGTGACTGCTAATGGGCCTGAATGCCCCTGGGGCTGGAGGTGTCCAAACATTTGAAGACACTCAGATTCCTGTCAGTTTGTTCTTCCAGAGCAGGACTGAATCCAAAAGGATAACATTTTTCTGGAAAGAAATTTTTGCAAAGATCCTTATTACTGAACTAAGAAATGGGCTGCTGAAATGTAAGTATAACTCACCATAATAAAGCGTTGCAAACATGTTCTCACTCTGCACATGGCATTAGGAGTCCAGTGGCTCTGAGAAACTTGGTATTCAGGGCCAAACTATGGTATCTGATGGGCATAGAGGAAAGCATGCATTCAAGTTCATTTACATGAATGTTATGTGTCTATCAGTTTTCATCTGCTAAACACATACTAATTTGATTTGCACTCAGCAGCAAAGGAAGGTGAGGGTGACCCAAGGATGGAATTTTGTCACTTGTTAAGGTCAGTTTAGCCTCTCAAAGGCTGAAGAAGCCAGAGGTGGTTTTTTGGGGCCTAATGTTAATGTAAAAAATCATAGATTTGTTATAGTCTTGTAGTGCTGGAATGGTCTGTCAGAGATCTTCATCACTCTGCACTTGGGCAGAAGAATTATTTCTAGATAGTGCTTATGGTTGTTTGCCTGACTTCCTATAAAAATCCTCCCTAGGTCACCTGCTGAAATACTTAACTAAGCTGATGGTCAGAAAGCTTTCTTAATATCCCCTTTAAATCTGCCTTGCCTTGAGTAAAACTTACTTTTCTTCTCTTAGTGAGCATGGAGAGCAATCAGTCATCATCTTCCTGACCTTTTAAATGTGAGAAGATTGCTATTACATCTCTCCTTAGTAGAGTCTTCTCTTTTGTAGACTAAACAAATCTACTTCCTTCATCTATTCTTCCTGGGACATAATTTCTATACCTCGATCATTCTTATTACTGTCCTTTGGACTTTTTCCAGCTCTCTGCATCTCATTTTAATTGTGGTGCCCCAAAATTAATACAGTATTCCAGAAGAGTAAAATCATTACTCTTGTGCTATATACACAGAATGCTTGTGATAGCACATCTTAGAAAGAAATCTGTCTTGTTTGCTGTGGCATCACAGTGTTGATTCATTATGTTTATGATTTTTATCAGTTTATGCTGTGCAGTTGCCTGTTCAGTTACTGCATAGCTAATCATTCTCTCCTCTGTCTCCACAATTAATTTCTCCTTGTAATGGTATTACTTTGTACATTAATTTCGTAGATTTCATGTTGGTTAGGACTATCTCTCCAGTTATCAAGGTAATTTTTTGTTCTGATTCTGCCTTTCCAAGGAGTGGCAGCCTTTTTCAATTTGTGACCCTTTCCAGAGTTCAGGAGTTCTTTTGGCTGATATTCAGAAACTTAGGACAGAGACATTTGTTCAGCAGAGACTAGAAAAATGGTTGGGATTTACAACAAAAATTTCCTTTTCACTCCCAGCCGACTTCCATGTGACCATTTAAATAGCTTCTGGTTGTGGTGTATTTTCAGTCTTCAATTATTAAAAACATTGGCTTTTTTTTTTCAGCTGCATGTTGCAGTTGAACACTAGATACATCTTGTAAAAAAGTGTGAGTGCTCATACCTTAATGCTGTTTCTTCAAAGAGTTCTTCCTTTTCTAGTTTCATTTGTAGTAGGGTTGTATGGACTTTTCAGGCCCAGAAAGAGATCAGTTTTCTATATTATTTCTATTCAGAGAAAAGATTTATTTACTATTTGGGAAGCGGTTACTGCAAAGGCATTCCCTCAGTCAGGAGAAGAGACTTAGGGCCTATTGTTTGTGATAACTGCATCTAGATCTGCAATTTGGTGGCTTTTATTTCCTTTGCCCACTGAAAGTTCATAGTATCTGCCCCAGGAAAAATCCAGGTGGTTGAGATACCCCTTTCTGTGTGTCATCAGATTTCTTCTTGTGCAGCCTTCTAGTATAATTCCTTCCTTTTCATACTCCTTCCTAGTTTCATGCAAATAATGCTCCTCCATAGGCTATGCATTTATTTAGCAGATGATTAAGGAATTTATGAAAAAAAAATGGGAAAGCAGGAAGACAATATCAAGTGAAGGAAAAGGGATTTCCTCATTCTCATCCTGACAAACCACTCGCTACAAGCAAAGTTGCTCTAGGAGGCTCTGCAAGTACCACGTACAGCAGACGCCATTCCTGTAGCATATTTCCCTGGCAGTGTGCTGACAGATACTGCTCTGACCAGCAATTCTAGCAAAGTCCCTGTCTGTCAAGCTGTCAGAGGACTACTGGAGTATTTTCAGTAAATCAGCTTTAATAGTCTCACCATTTCATCTGTGTAAGGTTGTTAGTCCCCAGGTAACTATTGAGACAAAACTGTAATCACATCCTGTCTGCTGCACCATAAATCCTTATTTTTACTTGCACCTCTGCAGTGGAGCCGATCTGCAGCTTTCCCATGATGTGCTGATCAACTGCTGGATCAGATCATGTGGGGAACAGTCAGCTCTTCAGTACCTGAGAGAGAGAGGATGTCTCTTTGAAGCATACACCCTCCCACCTAAATTTTGTCTACCTAGACATAGTAGTTGGTGGAGAAAGCCCACTGACCAGCACATCAGTATAGCGTAAGGAACAGAGCAGTCCCAGGTAGCTTGACTATCGGTGGACACATTGGTCTTGACTTGGATCATGACAGTCTGTATATAGGGTCTGCAAAGCCTGCTGACAGCCAGCTCTGGTTTCCCGGCATTCTGCCATGCCGTTGCTGGAGGCGAATGGCAGCTGAGTGTCTTTGGGCTGATTGACTAGGGTGCTTCTCGGGGCAGTGTGGAGACACAGTGCATCCCCAGCTGCTGTGGGGCACAGGCGGTTTTCATAGATTTTCACTTGCACGATGGTAAAACTGCAGTCTGCCAGGGAGGCAACACTAGAGATTTTTATCTCCTGAGCTATCAGCTGTGAAGGGGTATGTAAACTGCTGTGTTTGAGAGAATGGAGGAAACTTATCCGCTAGGGACAGAGGCTGTCCTGTAAATCTAGGAGAGCTGTGTACTGTCAGAGGGCTCTTGTGCTGTTCTCTCTTGAGGATTTCCCCTCTGCCGTTTTGGGTTTCTCAAACATGCTTTCTAGCAGGAAGGACTTGCCTGCTCCTCTGCTGTGTCAAAGCAATTTTGTGTCTCTCCTCTGGGACAGGCCTGAGTTCTTACACTTTAGTAGGTCTTGCTTTCCTAGTTTGTCCTTGTGTGCTACCTGTGTGCAGCTCTCTCTACAGGTGAAAGGACACTGATTCCTTCTATGTCTCTGCAGAACCTGGCACACAGGGTTTCCAGCCTGCAACATGGCCCTAAACCATTACAGTGGCTCCAGATTTTCTAAGGAGCTGAGGGGATTTCAGCACTCCTTTTTCCCAGGAAAATCCCTCATCCTACCTGCAAAGTACTATATGGCCATTTGAGATGAGGCTGTAGGGGAGCAAAGGTGATCCCTCTGCTTAGCTCAATGGGGTGCAAAGGTGACTGCAACACTTCTTGCCTCCCTGCTTGGGGCCATGCAATGGACACACCTGGACTTTCCCCAGAAACATTGACGTGAGTTCTCTGCTTCCCCCCAGCTAAACTAAATGTGAGGGAGGTTGTGCCATGATTAGTTCTCCTTCTTTTAATTATTGGCATGAATACTTTGATAGCTACCATGACGTTGGTTGGGTGGAGGCCAGATGGTTGGGATCCTTACAGAGCAGCTCCCCTCTGAATGACACTGCACAGGGAGACCTGAGAGGTGGCAGGAGAAAAGATGGATGGAGCTCAAGCATTTCCGTGCTCCCATAGTTATTTCTGCCATGAAGCCTTCCCTCCTCCACCCTGGGACTATACCCAGATCATTTGCCTTCCTTTGGATCATTGTCCACAAGGTTGTTTCTGTCCCATAGTTCCTGGAGAGAACTCTTTTTTTCCCTGCAGTGACAGCTTAGAGAGGGTAGCAGCTGAATGAGATGTTCTACCTTGATTCCCAGAGGCTTTGGTTTTGACACACCCTGGGAGCAGCTGATACTCGGACTTAGTAGGGCAACTCTGGAGTCTGGTGGAAATCATCTTTATATAAAAATGTTTAAACAGTCTCCAGAGCACAGATGGGCCTCTCCTGCCAAAGGGTATGCATCTCCATGTCTTTTGCTCCTTCTTTCTGGTCCCATGGGTCTTGAATTTTTCATGTTCTGTTGCAGCCTTCAGTAGAAATTACAAGAGCCCCAGTTCATGCCTGTATGCATTTGTGCATGTCAGCCCAAGGAGGATATGATCATCTCAGCCCACAGCTCATCCCAACGGGAACCATGCACTTGTAGGAGAAGCTGAACAAACCTGCTTTTGTTTCCTAATATGTGAAAGAAGGGCACATGTTAGAACGAGGTTCTGGTAATCAGAAAACAAAACTTATTTCTGGACAGTTTCCTTGGTGTGCAAAACCCACAGTTGCTCACATTCACTGTACTGGGTGAGTGCAGGAAAGGCTACCTTAACATCAGTTTAGCAGCAAGCCCCTAAATAGCAGTCAATGCACCATTTCAGAAAGCCACTGGGCTCTCTCAGATTCTTCCACAAAGTTGTATGATACTGGATAAGTTCAGCAGAATCTCAGGGTAGCAGGATGCCTTGCCCTCAGGCAAGCCAGGGAAGACAGAGCTGGGAACACCTCCCCTGGTTACCCTTCAAGTCACAGCTGGCCTCAGGTCTCTCTCTCTGTGCAGGTACAAAGAAGATGCTTCTCTCAAGCTATCCTGCGTGATATGTCTGGCTGGCAACCTTGGCTGGTTTTGCCTTCCTAAACAGCAATGGTGTTTGGCTGTCTGCTGGACTTAATTGACAAGTGGAGGGAAGACAGTGCAGGATGGTGCTACCTTTATCACTCTTGTGCCCAAAAAAGATGTCTTGGCTCATGGAGAGCTGAGAAAGCTGGTGTTGTCCCAGTGACTGAGCTACTCCATCTTGATTCATCTTCCCCCTTCAAGAGCAGAGCAATGCAGGCAGCTGCCTTTCCCTGCCAAGGACCATCCATACTGGGATTTGTATGTGAGAAGCTATTGTTATCTGCCCTGTCTAATCACTGCAAACCACATGCGTTTGGAGGCACCTAGGGCTGGGGGAGACTGCTGTACAAGTCAAGATGAATTAGAAGGATGCCGGGATGATGTCTGTACATAATAAGGAGAAAGAGGCTGGGAAACATTGGACAAATGAAAAAAGGGAGCAATCAAGGATTAAAACTAGTTCTGGGCAGGGATACTTGGCTTGGCTGCCTTCCCTGTGGTCTTGTTCCATTAACATTTGGATATTCAGCAAAAGCTGTCTTTGCAGGGGTAAAGAGATAAGCAGAAATGTACTGATGTTTAGTTTAAAAGTAGCAGAGCTCCAGGTTTCAAGTGCTTTCTGGCTGGTTTCCTCCTCCCCTCTCAATGAAATACTCTGTCTTTTCTGTACTAAAATGTGTGAGTAAGCTTGGGACATGCCTGGGTTCCCTGTGCACATGTGGTTCTATTCCCTTCTGATTTCATCCAGATGTCTTTTATTATTACTATTATTATTATTAAACTTTGCTACTATTAATAACTTGGAGGTGGGATTGCTTCTCTGAACAGCAACTGGATGCAAAACCAGCATTGCATTTAGTATGCAGTGCTGGCTTCTTTCTTCAGTTATTTACCATCCTTGTGTTAAAAAGTGCATTCTCAAAAATAAGACTACATGGGTCTTTTTTTGCATCTCTGAGCTGTCACCTGAAGGTTGCTGTTATAGTAATACTGAGTGCTCTGCATTGTTCTGAAAAAGTCACTAAGAGCAAAGTCCTTACAGGTGGGTTGCTTGGCTGGTGGAGCCAGGTATGTGAAATCAACGTGCTGATTTTGCTAAGTGAAGTCAGACTATTCACCATCTCACAGAAGTGGACATTGCTTTTAATTACCCGCCCTGGTTCGCAGTATACATGCAGGAACACGAGGTCCATTGACTGGTCCTCTGCACAAGCAGCAAAAGTGCTTACATGTTTCCTCTTAAATACCAGCTTCACTGGCTGCAAAAGGCTGCTGCTGAGTTTATATTGCAAGGTTCAGGGCCTGTCTGGAGGGATGCCACCTCTTTGAAAGAGAGTTTAGCTACCCTGTGAAGTTTTGTTCCAGAAGGAATGCTCCTGGACTCATTGCTTTGCCAAGGAGCTGAAATGTGGCACCTTTGTCTGAAGTCATGAGGGCAGGAAGAATGTAACTGGCAGGTTAGTTTTGTGGATGAGACCCCTCCATGTCAGAGCCAAGATAGGTCCAGTATTTAGCATTGGCCACACTACTGTTTTCAAACTTTGGAGATGTATTTAGACAAATTAGTGACTCTACTATTCGACTGCATGGAGCATCTGCAATTGCTTTTCACTATAGGCTGGTATATTGAGCTTGGGGAGCCTATATGACAGTGATCATCTGTTGCCAACTGATATGAAGAAACCAAACATGAGCCAAGCCTCTAGGAATTGTACTGTGTGGTTCTGTGAGAAATAGACTTGATGATCCAGCAAGTCTTTTCCAGGCCTGCATTCCTTTGGTTTTGAAGCTGGAAACATGAAACTGGGTGATTTCTGAGGACCCTATTAGCTTTGGCTTTAAATGGTAGCACATATCTCCTGAGAACCATTCATAACATGAAAAGCCTTTCTTTTTTCTTAATGATAAAACCTAAACACTTCGCTCAACAATGATTTAATGAGCAAAATATTCCCATTGTCAGAGTCTGATGTTAATAATGGACAGATGGCTGGCAGTTTGAAAAGCAGTCAACACAGAGTATTTGCTATATAAAACCCAAATCATTTTAACTTGGAAAAAAGAAAAAGAAATAAAGTGCTTACTCCAGGGTCAGATTGTAAATGAACTGCCAGTAAATTCAACTTACTGACAAGATGTGTTTATATGGCAAAAGTCTTGAAAATGTATATAGCATAAAATGGTGCATCTGATGTTAAGTGAATTATACACATGAAGAAAACAAGGTGCAAAGAGGGAGCTTGATGGAAAGTAGGAGCAAAGCAGTGATTGGAAACAGCAGAACAAACAAAAAGGGAGAAGTGGAGATGAAATTTACTGGCTTGTTTCTAAAAGACAATTCTGCCAAATTCGAAATCAGGTAATAGTTATACTTAGTGCTCTGCGGTGTTTTGAAAAAGTCATTGAGAACAAAGACCTTACAGGTGTGTTGGTTGGCTGGTGGAATCAGGTGTACAATCAAGTAGTGTTACATGTCCATTGATGTCCCTGCTGTTTCCTCTTCAGAGCAACCAGCTCAGCCAGGCTGATAACAGTAATGTTCCAGAATCTAAGTGTTGTGGGGAAGCTGAGGGAGAAGGTGTATCTGGAGATGATTCTCTGTTATCACAGCCACACTCAGGCTTGGGTCATTTATATTCTAGTCCTTTCTCAGGGCTAGTTCTCTGATCCCAGTTCATTCCTGGCAATCCCAAATTCCAGCTTTCTCTCCACTCTGTTATCTCTGTCCTCACAGGCTCCAAAACAGAAGAGCACAGTCTCCATGGGGAGCCGAATGAATCCACTGATCAGGGTCCAGACTCGAATTCCCATGAGAGCAGGAAGTTCCCCAGCATTTTCCACTGCTATTTACTGCCTGGAACAAGGCACAAAAACACGCAGGGTGTGTATTATAGCCCTTCTTCAGAGATGTGTCCTGCTGTCTAATAGTGCTGATAAAGAAGTCCCATGTGAGAATAGTTTCATTAAACCGTTCTTGGATGAGCACTGGAGAAAGACCTGGCAGTTTAAAAATCTGTTCTGTTCTTGCATATGGGGAAAGGACAGGAGCTTTTCATTGCCATAGAAAGCTCAGGGGTGAAGTGTGATACATTATAACAACTTCAGGGCTGCTCTTGGGGATAAGAACTACTGACTGTCCCCCACATTAAACAGAATCCCCATATTGGGGAAGGAACAGTTTAAAATATTGTATTGGAAAATGCTGTTTGAGGCAGAGTGAGAGATAGTGATACCTACCTGGTTTTATTACACACAAAACCAGTCTGTTTTCTTGCAGCCATATGAAGGGGTAATGAAGAACTAGAAGGAAGATGTAAAAAGGCACAAACAAAGCTTACGGAAGAAGTGCAAGTAGTCTCTTACAAAGAGTATTTATACAATAAAATATGTTGTCGTATGCACAGAATTGTCAGCATTTGCTGAAGAAAAACTTTACATTTTGAAAACAAAAGCAATGATTAATCCTTAGAAGAAAAAACTTTCAAATGTAGTAAATGCAAAAGGAAAAAAAAAATTAAAATCAGTGATTATTTTGGAGAAGATGTGAGTGTAGGAACTTCACAGGAGATCACTGCAAGACAATGGCATGCTATACCTGATAAAGATTCCATTTCCAAATTAACCTGAGCGTGATGAAATCACGAGATAGATCTACTGAGGAACTTTCAGGTGGTCACTGAAACAAAGTACAAAAGTTTGGAGGAAGATCATCAGTCTCAGGCCTACCAAGCAAAACAGTTACTTCTTAGTTTGCAACGCAAACCTCGGGTTTAACAAGGGAACAATTATTATTTCTGCTATACCTTATAATGCAGATCAAAAGGTAAGGTAGACATATCTCTGTGGTCCTAAATCTAGTCCTTTCAGGTCAGCTATAGTCATTGCATGCAATTACAAACTGTCCAGTCAAAAGACTTCTGGTAGAGCCTAAATGTAGCCTACAGTATTGAGGGGATACTGAAGGTAGTTTGGAGATTTATGTGCTGCCATGATCCATATATCTATTTACATCATTTCTTTAATCCACAGATCAGTTTTGGCAAATTTTTTGACCTCTACATGCCTCCACTTTTTCCATTATAAATATGCAGCATGAAATATTCGAAGCAAACTACAAAAATAGGCCCATTAGTAGAGGCATTGCCATCTCGAACACAGGTTGTGCAGTGATGCAGTGCATCTGTGAGGCTTCCTTGTGCCCATCTGGATTTCTCGGGGTGGTATCACTGCACTGAGCATGATTTGGAACAGGTTTTTCCTAGCTGCTGTACCCTTATACATTTCAAAAGTTTAGTCCTACAGTTCGGAAGTAAACCATAAATTACAGCAAAGGCAGAGAGCAATTGACAGGTTTGGGGGAAACGGAGAAAGGACCTATTGTGTGAGAAGCAGACAGCTCTGCTGACCTGAAAATATATTATTGTATGGAAGCGCAGACCAGAGGGGCTGTGGAATTTGTTCTCAATTCACCATGAAAACTCTGGGCTGGGGCGACCATCCATTTGATGCGGGTGGTCTTTAATGCGTGTCATAATTTACACTTAAGGCATATATGATCCCTTGAAATTCCCTTCTTAGGAGGACCATAAAAACAGTGTTGCATATGGAGCTCACTGGAGGCTTCTGCAAAGCTCCCCCATTGTCAGACATAAACACATCCTATTATTCTAGCTTAGGTCAGAGTTCAATGACTCCCCAAAGCTTATTTCAGTCCTAAGCTGATCCCATTGCAGTCCGGGTGGGCAAAATGGAAGTGTTTCCATCACAACTACTTTCCTCTGGCTGCTCCACTCATCAATCAGAAGTAAACCTGACTCCTCAGGCTGTAGGTTAATGCACAGCTTACCAGTGGAATCACCCTTGCTCATCCTCAGGCTGTTTTCTGAAGGATTTTGCGAGCATTAATGAAGTTTCCTCTTCTCTACATTGGAGATCCTAGGACTGCATTAGCCTCATCTTCAAGAACAGGAATAGGAAGTTAAAAGACTGCATGCAGGGAATCCTTGTTAGCACAAGAAATAGATCACAGATGTGCTTTGCTTGTCTGCTGCAAAGGCAGATCCCGGCCCCTTGCTGCACCCTGTGGTGCTTGGCCCCCCGCTTAGATGCAGATGTTGGTGCTGTGCTGCTGTGCTGGGCACTGCTCTGCCCCTGCACAGCCGCTGCGGGGCTGAGTGGGCCTGTCCCCCTGTCACAGGGCACTGGCCCCCATCTCATCTCTCAAAGAGCAGCAACAAGCAGTCAGGGTGAACAGCAATGTGCTCAGCCTGCACATTGTAGCAGTTCCTTAGACTGAAGCTATTCCTTGCTCCCTGACTGCTGAATGTAGTTTCCAAGGCCATTTGTTTGTTGCTTGGTGGCTAACTTCCCAAAGTGGCTCCTCCAAAAAAACACCCTGTTGCCTTTGGGCCAGTGCCTTCGGCTGTCAGTTCCCAGGAGAAGGACGGATGGAGAGTAAGGAAACCCTTCCTCTGCCAAAATGAATGAGATGTCAGCTGCAGAAGTGTTTGCGCTTGGACTAGAGGTTTAGGCTATACAAGATAGGGAGAAGACACTGCACCCCACTCCAGGAAGTCGGTAGTAAAGGTTTTACTTAGTACCCCATCTCAGCTGACAGAGGTAATGTTATCTCTTTGGCTCTGTTGTATGAGGGATGGCTCCAAAAGAGCAGATCTGAACCATTTTGGCCATAGCTGCAGTTTAGAGACTTCAGAGCCAAATAAAGCAATGTAGGAAAAATAGAGAAAAATCTCATTTCACATAATGTAAACAGGATAACAAAATGCTGCTTGTTAGATATCTTATAATAACTGGACCAGGTACCTGGGGAGGAAAACAAGCTATCTGATCTAAAATTGCAATGTGCATCAGTGTTTGTTTCTCCTTTGTATTCTTCTGTGTCCTAGAATCAGGCAGTTTGTATCATTAGATGTAGTCAGAAAAAAGACCAGAATGGCAACTCAAACTGAGACATTGGATGGCTGGACCTGGCTCGTGGTGATATTTTATCTCCACCAGGGCTTAACAGAGAGAAAATAGCAAGGACAAGGAAAGGACACACACAGCCTCTTTCCCTCCTGCGGCCTTCCCAGGGGGGCTTTCCCTGTTAAACTCATGACCAGCAGGCTGCTTCCCCTGTGAAATATTGCCCATTCCCTTCACCAGAAGTTTCCTGTGCTGACTGAAATATTAAAAGGGCCAAACAACGTGGGGGAAGTTTGTTTATTTGTAGGGTTGCATATTCATGCCTGGTACAGGCCTGTCCTGCTGAAGTATTCCAGCTATTCTGCTGGAAAGCTTGTGGTGGAGTGAAAGTAGTTATGGTCCTGGTGGGAATCTGGGGATTGTGGTGATGCCTGTGATGTGATTTAAGCCCAGCTGGCCAGTGGTGTCCCCATAACACAAACAGGGGCTGATGGGGAAGAGAACTGGTTGGGAACTGGTTTATCACCTCAGGAACTGGCTGCTACTCGTGAATTGCACTCAGGCCCATGGCCACCTCAAGGGTTAGAAGAGGAATATGCAGGGTGGCTGCTTGGCTTTGTTTTCCCTTTGAAGACCCCAGACCCAGCCTTCACTGGAAACTCTTAGGGAGTTCCCCTTCCCCACCACGAGGACTTTCAGCTGTAGGCTGCAAGGAGATGGTGTATGAGGAGGAAAAGCAAGCCAGCCACTTGCATCCTGGGCAATTATTTTTAGAGGCAGTGCAGCAGTAATTAATGCTCAGCCTGGCAGTAATTAATGCTTAGTCTGGCAGCCAGGGCTGTCTCCGGAAGCCCAAGTGGTGCAAGCTCCTATGGAGCACCTCCTCATGCCCTTCCCTTGCGGTGAGGAGCGGTGGCTACCCAACGATTGCAGCCACAGTGTGACCATTGCTTATGATTTAGAGAATGACGGCAGCAGTGGCTGCCCGGGTGCCTGCCGTTAGGAAGTCTTCATCTAGATCTTGGGAAGCATCTGTGCTTCCTGCCGCTGTGGGGTTTCAGTATGGCTGTGCTGGGCAGCAAAGCTATGAGCTCCATACCTGCCACCAGCCTCACCAGGAGCAGGGAAGTGGAGATCAGTGTGAACTAAACATTGATTTGCAAAGCCCGTGGGAGCATGGCTTAAGCTGCTGCCATTTTCTCTCTAAGCAGTTCAGCAAGCTGTGTCAATCTGTTTCAAAGAATGGTTCTTTTCCAGATTCAGAGGAAATACAGGTTTAAAGTGTTGTCTTTATATAGGCTAGTTTAATAAAAAGGATAGCATCAGAAAACTGCAGTGTGCATCAAGATTGTGATGAATGAAGCATGGGACCTGGCAAAGATTAATGTCCTCCCATGCTGAGGACTGCAGGGGCCCTAATAAACTTAGAGCTGTTTCCCTCTGAAGCTGTAGAAAGACCAGTGTATCTCACGATCTGGTGTAGTTCATTATTGTGTGGATTTAGTACAAAACCAAACTGGGATGATGGGCTTGCTGTGTTTGGTCCTGCTGCAGACTGGACTGTGCAGATGTGCACTGAGTGTCTCTCTTCGGTTCACTTGTTTTGTAAATTTGGGATTCCTTTGCCTACATGCTGGCCAGACTGAGGATGTTTGGTTTTGTATATTCTTTTTAATTAGCATTATTTAAATGTTCTTTTTTGTTGTTGACAGTTTCTACAAAAAATCTGGTTTCATTAGCAAATGCTATGACCCTTCCCAGATTTCTAGTGTTAGATGACATGTGAGTCTGTATGTGCTTTGCAATTAAATCCTTAAATGGTTCTTAAAAAAAAGGGGAAAAGACCTAATAGAAGGGGTGGGTGTTTTCAAAAGAAAGATTAGCTGTTGCTTCTGAGAACTGATTTTCAGGCAAATGATTATATTACAGGCATTTCTCATTTAAAAATAATCTGCTGACCAGCTGCAGCACATTCATGTTTCAAGAGAAAGAGGGAGACCTCCACACGCTGCAGTTTGCCTTGGACAGTCAGAAGGTGGGAGGGGAAACAGTAGTCCAGAGGTTTTCCGGAGCACTGGTGCAGGCAGCACAGGGAGCAGTAGGCAGATCAGATGCTTGAGGCATCCCTCTGGGCTGACTGTGCATGTGGCTTCACACTGAGCAGCTATACCTACCTCTGGCACCCCAATACAGCACAAGCTCCACAGCCTGCAGATGTAGGACAGGGGTGCCTGTCTTGTCTGGCAGGTTGAAATCAGGATTTCTGTCCTTCCAAGGGGAAATCTGGTGGAAAGGTTAAAGAGCTTTTAGCCATGGGCAGGGAAAGCATAAATGCAGCTCTCTGAGCCTTTTGTTGACTCTGGAAAACACCACGACTGTCCACAGTCTTGAAATTGGTTTATGTTTGGGTTTTGGGTTTTTTTAAGAGTCCTCTCTCCTTGTCTGTCCAAATCAAAGCAAGCACATGTAGCTATGGATGCCAAGGGCTGCTCTTCTGAGCATCCCAAAGCTCAGTGAATGCTCTGTCCAGTTTTTCCACACAGGAATTTTCCTTGTTGCATGCATTGTGAGCATCCTGGAATCTTTGAGTTTGTGACAGAGCAGCAGGCTTAGAGAAGAAAATAAAATATCCTGACCATTGAAGTTTTTTCCTGACCATTTACAAATCAGCTCCACCTCTGTACTTTTGTAAGCTAACTTGTGTTTGCTCAGCATGTGTTTAATTACAGCATGTGATTAATTGCTACATTAACAGACTATTGTGTTCACAAAGCCAGTGACTGCACAGCCATTAGAAAGAGGAGTGAGGAGGACAGTTTGTAAAGTTATCCATTCTTAGGAATCAGAATTTATTTCTGTTGTGTTTTTGCATGGAAAGGCAGTGGGCCTCGATGGCCCATTTTAATGGTACAGGATGATGAGCCAGTCTTACCTTGGTGGCTGTCTGCTAAACCTTGGCAACCAGCAGATATGAGACGTGGGGTTAAGGGAGGTCAACCCTGGCTTTGTGACTAACAGCAAACTGTACTAAGGCAGTAGCCCCACATTCTCATCTAGATGCAGCTTGTACTGTCAGTGCATTCAAAGTGCCAGGGACTGATAATAAGGGAGCACTGCCTGATGACAGTATACTACAAAAAGTACCAAGAAATTCCATTGTTGCAAGTGAAGGGTACATTAGTAATGGTACTGACATAACACCAAGCAGTTGCATTTCTGGGTTGCATTTTGCAACTGGGAAAACATTCTGCCACTTCTTTGTGTCCTGCTTTTCAGACTGGTAAGTCTATTGAAGGAGAAAAGTACTAAAATATGAGTGTGATAGCAGATGGGAAGTCATGCTGATGCTGTTCCCTACACTTAGTTGCTTTCCACAAACTCATCACAAAAATATTTGTAGAAAACTTGGAGCTTCCTATCAGTACTCTCAGGAGTTTGCCTCCTGCACCACTTGCTTTGTTGAGAGTAAATACATGCCCTCTGGCTACATGCAGTGGTTGGGGTTTGGCACTGGACTACCAGCATGAAATCAGGTGTTGACCTGCAGCCCACCTCCTGCTATGGAGGCACTCAGCCAGCAGTCATTACTGGGTTACATGAAGTGTGAGCTTGGTGCCAGAAGTTCCCTCTGATGGCTTCAGTTGGGAGGTGCTCAGCAGATTTCCCAGCCAGCAAAAAAGCTTTATGTTCTGTTCAGGCTTCATCTGGAAGAGAAGGATCTCCTAGACTGGGCTGTTGTCAGGGTCAGCCAGCCCTTCTTCCCCCATCGATCTCATCACATATCACATGAGCTGCCAGTCAGCAACAGTCTGCTGCTACCTGCTCCCCTGCTAGCACTTGGTGCATTTCAACTTCAGCCAAACTCATAAGATTATGGCTTTGCCAGTCACTCATATATCTGCCTCGCTTGTGTTTGCTGTCATAACCTTGTGAGGCAGTGGCTTTATCTTCCTGTATCTGTATAGCATCAAGCACAGCGAAGATCCTGGCCTGAGGCTAGTGTGCCTATTTGCCATCACAGTAATAGTAAATGTAGAAGAGAAGCATGTGATGTTTGTCAGGGAAAAGTGCAATAATCTACTCTGAGTTTTGCATTTAGCTTATACTTTGCTGGAAATTTTACAAAAATCTAGCCAAACAAGTTGCATAAACTGCCTTAAATGTAAACCAGATACTGTCAATTTAGGGCGTTTGTAGTGGTGGTGTAAACTGAGCCAGAAATGTTGAGCTGTGGGTCCAGGAGGCAGCCAAAATGAAGCCAAAAGCCTTTTCCTTGTGTTTAATTTAGTACAAGTGCGACTGGATAGGTACCAAGCTATGGTTCTGGTCACGCTCTGTGTAGGGAAACCTTAGGAGAAAGTGACTGGGGACTCCTAGCAAGAAGTTGCAGATCCTCAATCACATTTTATAATGATATAATTAAACTGTGTGAGTTGGCTTGTGGAAAACCTGCCCTGAGGGCTCATCTCTTATGCTTACCTAAGGATATGCCTGTGAAGCACCATGCAAATAGAGGTGAGTTCAATCTGCCCATACCCACACAGACTGGAAACTGTGTGAACGCAAACTGGGCGACCCTATACCTCAGCTGATAAACCTCACTATGACTTTCAGTTTGGTGCCTGTAAACCCCTGTGGGGTGAAGCTGAAGAGATGTGTCAATGAAAGTGATGTCCTTCCTCTGCTGGATTTTATCTTTTTATTTAAATACCTGTGGCTGGCTAATGTCAGAACCTGGGCTAAAGTACTCTTTAGACTTACTTCACTTATGTATCTGCTTTTTTTTTCTGGTTGGCTCAGCACATGTGGCTGTATGGGGTTTAAGCCTTTTATAAAAAGACATTGCAGATGTACTTCAAGCAGAATTTTAAAGGTGACTGGATCCAGCTTTACATGAGCTGGCAAGGAAGAAAGCTGGATGCTAGAGCTCTTCTCTTGGAGGTGTGGTCCAAGCAGATCCAGAGAACTGGAAGAGGAAGCCAGACTAATTCAGCATGGATCTTTTTTTTTTTTTTCACAGTGAAGAGAATTAACTACTGCAATAACTGACTAGAGACTGTACAGGGTTCTCTATCACATGGGGTCTTTAAATCAAGACCAGGTATCTCTCTCAAATATGACTTTCCTCAGGAGAAGAATGGGCTCACTCCACCACAGGGGATGATGTTCTCCAACCACAGTTTGACTGTAACATTTCCTCCTGGTCTTAAAAACCTGTGGATCCTGCAGACAGGAATAACTGTGTACTGTGTAACGGAATGGCTCTTGTATCCACCAAAAGCATCTGTGAAAGTCTGGCAGATTTATGAAGGGACTGAAGTTGCCTCTTGCAGTTTATGGGAAAAGAAGGTTTCCCTGCATGTGAAAGCCCAGAGGCTGGATAGTGGCTGGGCAGGTCTGCTGCCTACTGAGGATCCAACCACTTGCAGTCAGAAGCAAGAGCTGGACAATACCAATATAGCGTGACTGCCTGCTGCTCCAGCAATGGATGGGATTGAGAGAGTTGATGGATTTTATAGGTGGGCTTCTGTACTGGCACTTATGCTAGGAACCACCATGGTGCTGCAAGATGATGGGATAGGAAACAAGGCACCTTCCTGCCTCCATGTTGAGTCTGCAAAATGTACGTGTGGAAGTGTGGGTGGGGGAAATAAAAGAGAAAAGGAAACAGCTCAGGGGTGCACTGGTATCAGGACTGAGTTTACATGTAAGGTTTCACATTCATTAGTGGCATCCAAACCAGCCTGGGAGGTAGGCAAGCAGGAAAGTGTGTGTATCTGTGTTCCTCTAGACTGAATAGCAGCTTGGCTGCTGCAGGATCTTTATTAAATTCAGACTCACTGAGTAAAGCTGTTCCAGAGAGAAAATAAAGAAAAGCAAATGAGAATAAAAGAATTCCTCTGCCCCAGGAGCTGTGGCTTTTCAAAGCAATCTCATAGAAGCTGCAAAATACACGAAGTCAGCAGTCCTGGCTCCAGCTCCTCTGATGCCCAGAGAGGTGATGCTGTGCGAACAGAGCTGCAAATGACGAGAGAAGTATAGGGGTACAACTTGCACTGCGTTTCCAGGCACTAGCAAACCCCTTTGCAGTGCACACTGTGCAGTAAGCAGCGTAGCCACGGTGCTTTTGTTGTGTCCTTGCAAATTGCGCGTCTCTTTCCAAGCTGATTGTTTCTTCCTTAGCTGGCTGAGGATGTCCATATAATCCAGGATAAGCCATTTTGATTCAGTGAACAGTCTCTCACCTAACTACCTCTCCCAGTCGCAGCTATCACATTTTCAGTCTTTGCTGACAGATGATGCTGCATTTGGCAGAGAAATTCATGACATTTACAGCTTCTGCCTGTGTTCCACTAGAAACAACCTGCATGGTAACAAAATCTGCCCCCACCGAGTTCCTGGCTCAGCTCATCATCATTAGCTGTCTTAAAGGCAGCCTCTAAAAATCTCTGTGCTTCCCCTCTCAGTCACAGCAAAACGTAGCCTGGTTCTAGGAAGCTTCTTTACAGTCATCGTCATATTAAGTAAGTGTGCACAAGCTCTGAAAGTGGGGCTATGTGTGAGGACATGTGTCATCCCCACGAATTCCAGCACACTGCTGCTATGCATGAAGTGAAGGAAGTGCTTTATCAGAGGTGAAGGAAGTGCTGCAATGCAAATCTCCATTGTCAGGCTCCGACACACTGCCTCCAGTGTGTGCAATTCATAGGTGCCCATGGGCTGGCCCTGCTCTGCCTTCAATTTGCTGCCCCAGGAACTGGGGAAATCGAGATACACTGGCTTTGACATTAATGCTTCTGTGACATTAATACTTCTGTCTCATCTGCTTAATTGCATTCCCTGGCTCTGGATCATTCTGAAGTCTTAGAGAACAGGAGTACTTTTCCCAAGATATTCAAATGACTACAGAGGTAGGTGGTCTCCATTTGGGATATTCAAACATTCTCAAACTGGCAAGGCAGCTGCCTATCCCTCAAAATCTATTTAGTTTCCTGTCTTTGTGGGAAGGGGCCAGTCACTCAGGAGCCAGATAGTTCAACATTTGCATGAACTGATGAGCATTATGTAAGAGCTGATTCTCTGTCCTGTCATCTAACTCACTTGTGCACATTATGGCCAAGGCTACCACAGTATTATGCCATATTTGTTTCTAGATTCCTTTATTCATCACCTTGGGTTGATCAGTGCCTGATATTGAAATCATGAGTGCAAAGGAAAATGTGTATTCGAAGAGCATCTTCAGGCAACTTGCCCATACAGTCTTGTGCCTCCAGACCCCAAGCCTTCCAGACAAACAGCTTCGTTTAACAGCATCATTCTTCGTACCTTTTGTGCCATTAAAATGCTCGCTTCATTTTCAAATCCCATATTAAATAAGGAATCCCTATGTTTTCCAATGGCTGGTTTTGAGCTATTCTGAAAAGCCAAGTTTTCATTTCCATGGGCTTTCCTTGCTGCCTATGATCTCACAGGTGCTGTCCTAAGGGAATGGCTCAGTGGAGCAAATTTACATGTTGCTTGCATTTACAGAAAGGATATTGGGAGATGCAGAGGCTGAACAAGTTCCTCGTGCTTTAAATGGGCTAGTGTCTAAACTCAGAAGAAAACCTGAGGGCACCAGAAGGAACAGCTTTTTCTTTTTGGCATCAAGTTGCATGTGATCGCCTGACACAGATCAGAGTAGAGCTTTTCCTTTTGCTGCACAAGTTCTTCCTCTTCTTTGCTCCCCATGTTTTTCCTGCCTGAAACACTCCTTTGGAAGGCAGCAGAACAGAGGGAGTGCTCAGGTGAAAATGACAGAGAGTCGGAAATCCCAGATTGCTTGCCTGCCTTTTCTTCTTGTGCCAGCTATGCCCAAAAATATTGCTGACAACAAAGAAACACTTTTTCAGTTCAAAGCCAAAAGTCTTTCGCATCAAAAATCATTCCTTTATCTGGATAGCATTCAAATGATAAAAAACCCTGCACAGTTGGGTTTTTTTTTTTTTTGGTGGTTTGTTTTTGGTGGTTTTTTTTTTTTTTTTTTTTTGTTTTTTTTTTTTTTTGGTGGTTTTTTTTTGTTTTTTTTTTTTTTTTTTTTTTTTTTTTTTTTTTTGTTCTAGAGGCAGTTAATGAAATTTCTTATCTGACCTTCTCACCATCATTATTTTGCAGACTTTAACGGGATTTCCTTTCAGCTATTCNATTAAAAATTGTTGCCTGAATAGAGACTTCCACCAGAAGTGAAACTTTAATCTCTACTGCATGCATTTGCCTGCTTCAACCTCTGACCAAGACTAACTCTTCTGTGGTATCTGGAGGTGTTTGTTGGATTTCCTTAGGTATCTTCAGAGAGGTTTCTGTGCCCATGTCCATATGTACACTTGATAGGTGGGCACTTGTGCTGTAGGACCCAGATGGTTCCCTGGCTGTCCCTGGGCTGAGCAGCAGTCTGGTGATCCATTTTTATCTCCTCCTGAAGCTTTGATATTTGCATGTTGGTGTTTTTATTATTCCTGGAATATTTCCAGCTCTCTGCATGTCCTCTGGCAGAACGGTCCCTACATATTCATGCATTTACACCTTATTCTCCATTTTCATCCTCACCCTCTGAGTGCCCAAAGGTTTTCTATAAAGGAAATAAAACCTGTGTGCCCTGGAAGCTGCAAAGGCTGATCAGGGAACACTGCAGCATGGTGATGAATATCCCTGCACATCATTTTCTACTTCATATAGGCCAAGACATGTTGACTTGAGAGTGTCTTTTTTATATGACTTGTCTTAAGAGTGTGACTAATAGCATTTTTACATGGCAGATGTGTTACAGTGCTTTCGTTCTGTTTACATGGCTGAGAAAATGACCCATCTTACTTTTTGTAGCTGCCATCTGTTGGTCAAATTCATTCTAATGCAATCAACTAAGTCATGCTTTTGTTCTGGGCTTTTTGTGTTTTTTGTTTGTTTGTTTTTTCTTTCATTTGCTTTGTTCTGGGTTTAGTTGTTATTGTCTCTGGGAATTTAATTTTTGGCTTTTGGGTCAGTGAGTAGAACAAACGTTTCTCCCTGTCTTACTACTGCTGCTTGAAAGGGAAATACTTTACTGGTGGTAGGAAATACTCTCTTTCTGCTTGCTTGCAAGTTTTGCAAAAAATATAGAGCAACCAAAACCAAACCTTTGAACAGGTGAGCACTCAGTCAAAATAGTGGAATGATTGATTTGAAGCCGTCTCACAATGCTTTGTTCAGGTCAATGGAGGACAATAATTAAAAGATCCATATCAACATGGCTCAAGTTTCAGACAAATTAAGAGCTGAAGAATGCTAAGAGCCTCTTTATATTGAAAAAGAAAAAGGTCAAATATTGTTCCCTAAACTAAATCTTCCTTCACAATTCCGCTACACTAAGATCACATCCAGTCCATTCTTATTAAGTGGTGATGTGCTTTGCTTATTTTTACCAACAGTCATTGCTTTTTGTCCTGTAATTATGCTTGGTAGTGACAAGGAAGCTGAAGTGACTAGGTAGCTTTCCTTTGCAGCCTCTAGAGAGGTGAGCCAAGCTTCTCGTGTTCAGAGAGAGTGGATGGGCAGAATCCCAGCATGTGGGAACAAGTGCTGCTTTTTCAAAGTCCTTGTTGGTGGTGTTCTGTCTCCAAGTGTGGTGGGATCTTGGCTTCCAAAGCATTTGGGCCTTGACAGGTGACAGGATCTGGGAGCCAATGTCTTCCCACAAGTGTCACACTGGAAGTGCTGAGGCTGCAGACACCACTCCTATCCCCCTTGCGCTACTCGTTCCTGCTTCTGGGAAGCAATGGAGGCTGCCAGCTCTGTTTCCAAGGCTAAGGGAACTTCTTTGGAGAAACACTTCCCGGAAAGATCTCACTTGGTACCTAGCCCTGCTCCCCAAATCCCTGCTGAAGGTCTAAGGAGCTGACATCTGAAAGCATGGCTGGCTTCACAGACATACATGTCTTTGCACTTCCTGTAATGAATACAAAACCCAGTCTGATGAAATATCTCTGCTTTTGGGAGCTCTCCTGTGCTGGCAGTGATAACAGTGATCCAAGGCCACCTCTGTGAGAGGATAAGAGAAACGCCCAGGCTTCACTGCACTTAGTGTCTCAGTGGCTGCAAGGCTCTTTTCACTGTTTGCACATCTGTGTACATGTCACCTGAGTAGAAGACTGAGCACTTCCATACCCACATCTTCAGGACCCAGCCTTGGAGCAGGGTGGGCACAATCTGTTAACAGTGGGTTCTCTGGGAGGATGGCACCAAAGTAATTAAAATCCCCACAGTGATGCTATGGACTTCTACAACATGAGAAATGACACTGAAAAAGGGAGTTAAAATCTCTCTTTGTTGCAGTAAAAATTTGGGAGTTATTCTACTGCAGGCAACTACTTCAGAGTTATTCTGATGCAGGCAAGAAGTAAATCATGTCTTCTCTTTTCCTGGTATGGGCATCAAGAATGTGCCATGTGGCACTGAAGAACAGGATGGAGAGAACTGGTCTTTGTTTTGAAAGCACTGGGAATCAAGAGACTTTCAAAGCATTTGCAGGGAAATGCTATAATTTAAGAAGATTGTAGGAGAATTTTGGTCAATGTAACTATTCAATTACTTAGAGAAAATGGAATTTACCATGTAGGAAAAATGGTTGAAGGAGCAAAAAAAAAAAAACACCCAACCCTTCTTTAAAGGAGCTGAAGATGGTGTCACTGTCGGTTTCAGAGTGCTCTTATTTTTAACTTCTACTGAGAAATTTTGGCCATATCTGTGTAATTTTAGAAAGTCCTTAGGGATCTGCTGTAAATTTTTGTACTTTTGGGAAGGGAATGTGTGGTTTTGTATTCTTTTTTTTTTCTTAACCTAGAAACTAGTCATATACGGCTTATTAGTTTTTACCTGCATTTACATTTCCATCAAAGAAAGTTCTGATAATCACTATAATAAGGGCTGTGTTTATTTTGCCAGAAAAGCTTTTTTGTTATAAACAAAATCTTGCAGGAAAAGCATCTGTTTTGGAAAAAAATAAATCATCTTCCTCTGCCATAACAGCCTGCTTGTTTATAAGTGTTGAACTTTTCACAGAGCAGGTTAGGAAAAAGAAAATGAAACAAAAAAAAAGCTGACAATGTAAGTCACAACTTCTTAGGCTGGCTACACATGTGGGAGGTGGTGGTGACTTCACTTTCCCAACCTAACTATAAATGACTTCTGAGTTTTTATATCTTTATGATCGTTGTTAAGGTGGACCAGTTCTTCAGTAGGAACCTGCCCAAAATACCTAAGAACTATCCTTCCACCTTAAGTAAATGTTCAGGGAAGTGAAACTGAATTTCACATAGCCAGGTAAAGACCAGTGGAGAGCTCACACGGCAGAAACAAAGGTCAGGTTAAACAGGGCTCTGTCTCACATTTCCTCTAACTCCGCTGTCTGTAGCTTGGCAGGGATGGGCACCAGATAGAAATGTAGGAGATGAGATGGTGAAAGGAGCGATGACAGATGGGTACCGCCCATACATTCCTCCTCAGATGCATTTTCACATCTGTTTGGCATTTCAAGGGTTGTTTCCCTATGAGCATCATTCAGAGACATCCAAGCAGGTGAGATCCTGCACTTGAAAGGCCAGGAAAGAGAAGATTTTACTGGGGAGGTACATTGAACATGTGTGGTAAAGTGTGGCTGTATAAATTAAAGGGCTGAATGAACCTCCAAAGAAACATCCAGCCTCTATACCTGAATCAGTGGGGTCTCTGGGTTTTCCTTGTCCTCCCAGGGAGGAAGTGTTTTTCAAATCGTCTGAAATCCTGACCCAAACATTTGCAAATCCATAAGTGAATGTATTTTGTTACTCCCTAGATGCTATTTTGTTCAGATCTGTATTATCTATAGAAAATAGGACTGAGATGCTTCAAAGTCTTTGTAGGAACTCTGCTTGGGGCCACAAATTGTCTTTTAAAAATTTTCTTTCACCCTGTGGCTGTTGTTCAGTTGTAGCCTCACAAAAAATGCCATAGGTTTATACATGCTTCCATTGCACTCTGTCTTGCCAGCAGTGCAGTATGATTTGGCATGAAGTCTCCAGCCCCAAAACCATCCGTGGGTACTGAATGCTGCAGGATTCCTCCTCTGCAACCCAGTGTAGAGGAGCACAACCACCCTGTCTGTTCTTGTCTGCTGGCATCCATAGTATGGACAAAATGAGGGACACAGGCATTCATTCAGAACTGAGCCTTTAAAGTGCCTTTAAATACCTTAGTTGAATATCTTTGCTCTCTGACTTACCAGTCCTGCTGCAAATACGAAAAGTAGCAAACATCTTTTTATGAGAGTTTTCAGTAGATATTTTTGTTAAATGGAGTAAGCATATTTGTCAAAATTCAGCAAACCCTGCTCTGAGATTGTTGCTGTAACAGTGTTAAGATAGTAGTGAAAATAGGGAAATCAATGTTATAACTGAATCTGAGGCAATGGATCTCAGTAAGGTATCAGGGAGCTCAGGAAATAAGTATCAATTTCAAAGCATGTGATTCCCACACCAAGTGACATATGTGTAGGTGCCCAAAGGAGATGTTTTCTTTCAAATGTCTTAGATATGGTTATGCTCTTCATGGGCACAGGGCATTATTGGCTTCAGTATTTTTTTGGATCTTCCACCCAGAGAGGCAGTCCAGCATGTGAAAACCAGGTCAGCTCTAGTTAGGGCATCACAGGAGACAGGGACAGCCTGATCTAGCAGGAGGCAACCTTTGCTTTGGCTCCTCTGCTGATTCAGTAAAGCAGGATCTTTTTCTGGTCTGCCTTGTATTAAAAGAAACCAGGTGCTTAGCCTTAGAAAGCATCTTTAAGCTTTGTAATTAACTAAGTGGCTTAATGCTTTTGGAAACAGCAGGCAGGTGGGAGGCTGCCATGAAAAGCCCAATCACTCCTGAAGTTTCCTTGCAAAATTTGCTATTGAGTGTCATGGACAATATTTATTCTATATCACAAATACTAAATGTGAGTTTGGTCCATAGAAAAAAGAAAAAGGCATCCATGTGAGATTTTTAACCTATTAATGGATTTTCTGTTATTATTTCATTAAATTTTGAAACATATTGCCTGGCAGGAGGTTAGGGACACATATAAAGTAGATTTTTCCCATGATATTTAACATGTAGACAGGACTACCTTTCCATTTTTGTCAGGATAGGAGCCACTTTGGATAAGAAATTCAAGACCGCTACACACCAGACTCAGACCATATTTGGGTAACTTTCCTTATGAGAATCAAGTACAAGTTTCAGACTAAATCATCAAAGCACGCTGTGGCATGGATCCAGTCTATCTAAAAGATTGCCTGTAGCTCTGGAATGAGGACAGTGAAGCAAAATCCTGTCTCAAACCACAGTGATACTTTCCGGTTCCCAAATTAAACTCTTCTGTGTGGTGATGCTTTCTCAGGGATGGATGCTCGTGCTCCAAAAGTAGAGCTTCAAACACTGCAGTATTGCTGCTGGATACCACTGGGCTTTAAAAGGTCACCACCAAGCACTGCAGTCACTGTTAATTTTCTTTACATGGGAAATACACCTCTCATAGTTCCCTATGCCAGGATGCTGAGTGGATACACCTGTCTTTTCTTGGTCTAAATTTTGCTTTCTCCACTGTCTCTGTATTAGCCAAGCTCCTCCAGAAGGCAATGGGAAGCCTAAAGGAGACCAGTGGGACTAGTGATTGCATGAGATGGATATCTCATTTATCAGCATCATGACCATGGGCAAGTCACAAGTCTGTTTGGAAGAAGCATGTTGCATGTGATCTATTTTCAGTCATAGTTGCTCCTTTACTAAGGTGGTCTCTGCTATGTGGTAGTAGTGGCCTAAGGGAAGCAAAGCAGAATTCTATAGGAAGACAGTAGCTATGGTGCCTCACTACTATTGGAAGGATGTGGCACAGGACTCTTTGGCAAATGAAGTCTAGGAGGATTTTTACCAAGAATCCTGGATTTCTAAGAAGGGTTTTAGTTCATTCAGTTGATGAGTAACATGAACTCTGGGCTCAGAAAGTAACAGGCATTAAAGTGATCAGGGATTTACAGTCTGCATTCCTAAAACTCTAGAGGGCAAGGTATTAGGTGGAGGCTAGAACCATTCATTTTAGCTATATTAAATGGAAACTCTAGACACTGTCTGACTCTCCCTGTTCCTACTGTTAACACCTCCTGGCAGAAAGGTTATATTATTATCTGATGTTTACTTTTCTTCTTTTAAAAATCTTTCAGGCTCCCAATCAGAAATGGGCACCATTCCATGGGCTTTAAGAGACCAGACTCAAATGAGGAAAACAATCGGATATGGAAAGTGGTTGCAAGCATTTTTCATCCAGCTATCTAGGCAATCCTTGTGAATGCCAAAAGGATCTGGGTGAAAACAGTCTACTCTCTGCAAAAAGGGATGACAAGAAGTATTTTTCACAAAGATACAGAGCAGCTGTACTCATGAGTCTCAGGTAAATGCTGGCTAACTACTCCTCCAACACAGCCAGCAGCTAACCAGAACCATGGGAAAGACCATTGCCTGGGTGGTGGGCACCAGACCTCTACAACTCTGCCAGCAGCTCTGTGATCTTCTCCAGAGTATTGCAGGTCTGTGTCTCACTTCGTTCCTTTGTGGTACAGTTCAGGCAGTTGGCTGTTGTGTGGCAAGGGTTCAGTATGGTTATGTTTAGGGATGTACAAAACACATCTGAACACAGCTGAAGGAGCAAAGAACTACTCTGAAACACTTCTTGAGGTCTCAAAGCCCCACTGGTCCCTTGTACTTCTATCTCAGGACCACCTCTGATGCAGCTGTAAAATTTGCCATCCCAAAAATGCAGATGAAAGAGGAATTTTCTCCATACCATTGAAAAGCTTTGAGCCAATTCCCATGTTCAACACTGGAAGAAAAGATCCTTGCAGGTGAATAAATATCTTCATTTACAGCAGTTTGAAGTGAAGATCTTGTTTCAGGAGCCTTTATGCTCCTTTTTGGAGGCACAGGGAGTGAAAGCCTGCTCAGGAGCAGCAGCTCATGCCCCATGTTTCTATGCTTAGGATCACTGTGATGTTTCCAGGCCCTGTTGCTATGTCTGTGCATGGGAGATCCAAGTTGCTGACCTCCACCCCGCTCAGTAACCCAGGGAAACCAAACCCATTCTTCTCCATGAGTCCTTGCGTAAGCACATGACCCTCACAACGGCTCTTTTAACATGGCAACTGCACCAAGCCCACCAGGAAGAATAAATTAATTCTTAAAAATAAACAGATGACCATAAAAGAGTCCAGGAAAACCCTGGCCTCTGCTCTTCTGATAGCCTAGGGGTCTCAATGACAAATCACCCTTGCTACCTACCCCCGGTGAATATTCCCTGCTTGTCAGGCCAGCTAATTATTTTGGAGTGGATGCAATACATCTCCTGCCAGGAGAAGTTTGAGAGGCACATGATGCTGTAAACGATCTTCTGTTTATCTAATCTCTTCTCTTGCTGCTATCATTGCATGTATATACAAACTGCCTTTATAGCTTCCCTCCAGCTGCTGCTCTGGTTACAAGCTTAAACAAGTCCTTGCTCATTTTAGAGCTACAGGCTTATTTAAGGAAATTAATGCAATAGCACTAGGCCTTTATTGTCTTCTAGCAGGTAAGGTGGTGTGCTGTCCATACTCAGTCTGCTTGCAATAGCAAGGTAATGATCTTTTAGAAATTTGTCTCCATTTGACAGCTGCTCTGCTGGAACACAGGTCTGTGTTTCTTTGCTCGTCTTATATATGCAGATACAACCCTAGTTTGATTCAACATGTAGATCTAAGGCATAAAACCAGATCAACATACTCAAGTCAGAGGAAAGCCCAAGAAGTATGTCACCCAGGAGATGGAGCCTGGTTTCTGCTGATGAGATGGCAATGCAGCTAACTAAAAGATATTCAGGCAAAGCTGAAGAAAGATGGGACATGAACACATTATCCAGCACCTAATGCACATTCCTAAAGCAAGTGCTTAAGCCACAAGACTGCAATAAACGTATGGCTTAGTGTGTAGGCCAGTACTAGAGCTGACCTTTTCTCTGTGTTGCCACAGAGAAATGTGACACTACAGAAGGTTTTATGATAGCTTAGAATCTCCCCATCACTTCTGCAGTGAGTGAGCAGGCAGGTGATTAAGTTTTAATTGAAAAATTGAAGGGAATGGGGGAAAAATCAGAAAAAATAAACACTCAAGTCAGCAAGTCACGTTAGTGAGAGCAGCTAATGTGAGCTTTAAATCCTTAGCCTCCCTCCAAGGCAAACGTATTATGCATTTTTCATAATGCACTTAACTGAAAATATTTATGCAAATTGAAGAAGTACATTAATTTATTTGCTTAAAGGCTGGATGATATTAATAGGTCATCTTAGTTCTCATTTTAGAGATCACCTGCACAAAACAGTTTGAGGTTTTAAGCTGGGCATCTTGGTTTCCTGAAACGAATTGCTGAAAACAAGAAGCTGGCTGAAAACATTAAAGTTTCTGATGGCAGGGAAAATGGATCAGGACTTCCCTGCAGAGAAAACACTGCTTCAGCAGAGGATCTGTCTGAAGCCATCTAAGACCTGGTTTCAAGATGGCTGGCACCTGCTGACATGATGCAGTTTGCTCTCTCATTATATTATTCCAGGCTGTGGCTGTGTCCTTTGCTTTTCCAGGCCACTCACTGTTCCTGCCCAGTGTGTAACCCCAGGAGCAGTGCCCAGAGCTTCCTGCATGCTAGGAGACCCTATGGCCTTGGTCCAGCACCTGGTTGAGCTTTCCCATCTACTATATGCTGTTAACTGGGGAGAGAATGTGAAGAACATAGGGATGTACAAGAGGGGTAAGGCTTTCTTTAAAGCATTAACAAGAGTTGCTGGCACTGGTGACAATAGGAAATTACATTTTCTAGGTAAAATGGAAATTACTCATTGTGGCGTTCTGTTCCCCAGGAGGAAGGAGCTAGTTAATGACTGCATGTCGAAACATATCCACTGCCAGTGGAGACACAGTTGAGGAAAATCCAAACACAGTAATAATGCAGCTCAGATTTTTTTTCTAGGAACCAGCCCAAATCCATCTCATGCGGTCGATCATTTGTTGTCTGAGATCCCAGCCCCTGTCCCACCACCAAGTGTTGGCAGCACAACTGTCCCACCCATGGTCCCTACACTTGTGCTTCAGACCCCAGAGTGGAGTCCACTGTGGAGGGAGCTTGTTTCTCTGCATGGTTCATGTATGATGAGGGTGTTGGGGACTGCAGCTAGGGGCTGAGAAAATACTGAGCTTGTCATAGTCTGTAGCCTTCTGATAGTCAAGGAGTTAACATATTTTTCAGTGTTGGGTGACTCTTACATTATGAAATTACCAAGGAATTTAACTGGAAGGCTGCTTTTGCACTAAAAGTATACATGAGAAAACTTGATCTTTTTAGCTTTGCATTGCAAGCTCAATTTTAACTCCAAATGGTCTTTTTTCCACTCCCTCATTCAGGAAGTATGGTGATTTTTCCCACCATCCTGGGGAAGGGAACAGGGAAAAATGGATATGTGTATGTTCATAAAGAATAGAATATGACAAATGCAACTACAAGCCATTTCACCCTTTGCTGTGAATATTTTCATACTGTCCCTCTGGGTGCTCCAGATCCAGATGGGGTTTGTGTACTTCCGCTGGGTGGCTTATCCTGGGCAATACCATTATCCAGGTTTAGGAGATGCATTTGCCATTGCAGAATTTGTAAAGAGGCTAGAAACCATCCTGGGCAGAGACTGGCCTACGAATCTCTCCTGATAAATAAACATCTCTGTTTCTCTTTTGCGCTATGCAACTTGATGGTAAAGGTTTCAAAGAAAAGTTGAACTGACATCAAAAAAAGACTCTCTAAGGCAAATAAAGGGAGATTTATTTTCTTATTCAGGTTTCTCAAAGGCTCCTTCTCTGTGCCCTTTCTGTACACAATGGTTTTCACCATTCAGGAATGCTTTCATTTAGTGTCTGAAATAGCTTTTTGTACCTCCTGATATATTTCTTTAACTGTAAAATAAACATTCCTTCCTTAACAGGTCTAAGGATGTGGAGTTTGGGGCAGCATGCAAATAATTGATGGAGATTGCAATTTTTTTACTCATTGTGTTATTAGGCTTTGTTTTTCACTAGGCCACTCTCTGTATCCTGGTCTCCTCAGCTTTAGTGTCAAGAATGTAACACCTTTTGTATTGGTTCAATTTATCTCCCTTTCTGTGCAGGAAAAGACATGGCAGTATGTGTTTCTTTCCACTAGCATCAGGGCAGCTGCAGTGGACAGGACTATCTTCATACAAGTCTGCGGGGATGGTTATAAGGGCAGGTTAAGAAATCCTTATTACCAAATGGGATCTACTGAGGGATTATCTCACAGCTGCTTTGCTAGGTCCACACTGCTCTTGGGAATAAACTGCTGGGAAAGAAGGACCACAGGGCAGATCTACTCTGATTGCAACTTTATGACCTTCTCTGAAGTCTACTTATTTCTGAGGAAAAGAGCAAATCGTTCCCAGCCCTCTGGCACAAGCGGCTGCCACCAGCATTACTGAACAAGACAGAGCATGCTTCACGTTGCTGATGAGATTTTTTAAGTGGATAAATAAGATGATGGGACTTCAGTGTATTAAACTGCAAATACTGGTGGGCAGAGATGCCTGTCTGTGAGATGAATTCCTGTACAGTGATAATGGGTTATCGGGATTTCCTGCATGGCTGGCTGAATCAGGGCCATCTGTCAGCAGTTTTCTGTGGTGACAGACTGATGCTGAAAAGATGGATGGAGGGAATCTGAAGTGAGAGACCTTCCCAGCTGTAGGGGAGTCTAAGCTGGATAGATTTACAGTCTGTTTCATTCTCTTTAGGAGTGATGCTTTCCTGAAATGTTTTTTAATCCATACATGTGATATTTTGGCATTAGTTTGTTCCCCCGGTACTGCATTGGTTGCTGGGAAAGAGAAATGCAGGGTCTCAGCTCAGGTAACCACTGTGTGTCCCGGGCAGCTGTATCTCAAAAGCTGCCTGAAGGTGGGAGGATGTTTTACCCTGGTCCTAACTTTCAAAGCCTGAGGAGAAGACAAATCAGGAAGAGACAAAGGGAGCTCACCCATTATCTGTAACCAGACAGAGATTAAAGATATAGCCTAAAAGTAGCTGCCTTGTGCTCTGACAACAGCTTATCAAAATACTTATTATACTCCCCTTGACTTAGTGTTGTGTTTTGTGATTCTCTGTGCTACCCTGTGTAACTAATTTATCACAATTCAAATATGCCACTGCTGGTTTTGAACTCAAACAAATGGTTTTAGTGCTGATTTATGTTTAAGAAATAGGAGCTGCCAAGTACTGGTGAGCTATCCTACAACAACAAACCAGCTCAGGCAATGCAGTCCTCATAATAATACTGTTTTGTGGCAGTACAGATTGGATGTCCAGCCTTTCTAAGATTTCTGTCCTTTCTGTGTGATACTGGAATTGCTGAAGATGAAGTGGTTTAAGGCCATTAGGCAAGGCAGGAATGCCAGAGAAAAGTAATAACTTTCATTTGGCAAAAGTCTTCACTAACTGAAGTCTATCATTTTGTCTAATAAAAGATACTGCCTTCCCTTCCAAACCTTTGCTGTGGACCTTTTAAAACAGTTCTTACTTTTAAAGAAACTGAAAGATAGAGTGGAAAGCCACACACACCCCCCAAAAAAAAATGATCTGAGAGCTTGTGATTGCTTTGCAGTATGGGAATAGGAGAGCTCAAGTTACTTAGATCATCAAGAGATAAAAAAAAAGGAGAAGCTTTGCTCAGGCTGGTAGGTGCCTTCATAGGAAGAATTTACCTATTTGTGAAGGGGTTTTTACTCTTGTGAAGTCATGACAAAAACCAGAGCTGGAGATTATATTTGAACTAGAAATAATGGCGTTATTATTTTTTTATGGTATGTTGCTTTCTATGAGCTTTTCTCTACATTCAGCTTCCAGGCTCAATATGACAGTAACAAAGTGAACATACAGGATCTGCACACCACAGTGATTGATCCTTTCCTCTTATAAAGAGTAACTCTACAAATGAGTTAAAAGAGCATGGGATTAGCTCCAAAGAGTCTGAAGTCCTGTAGTCTCTGAGGCTCTGAGAGGTTCCCATCTCTCTGTGTTAGCCATCCTCCTCCAGAAGTAATGAAATACCATGCAGCCAGGTACATACTGAAGATAATGAATGACCCAAAGAACCAGTTGGAGACCATTAAACACCAGAGGGATTTAATGGCTAGCCAAGAATTTAAGAGACCTGAATCAAAAGATCTGCTCCATTCAAAAGAGTAGCTCTTTCCTTCCCTCACATTTGTCTGTGACGATAAACGCATTGAAGCCTATATGAAGCTCATGTGCTGCGAAGCGAAGGCCAGGTGCTTAAGAACTGATTAAAGCACATAGACACATTATAAACAGGTTGGTGGCTGATGGGACAGGCTTTTAAGAAGGTCCATAGCCTTTCCCCTACAAAAAGCAGAGTGAACATTTGTCTTGCTGACTGTTCAATCAACATTGTCCAAGCAGCCATCCAATCATTCCTGTCCATCCTGCCACCAGCTCCCACTTCCTTCTAAATGCACTCACTGCAGGTGGCTGTACCAGCCTGGTGAGAGCATGGAAATCACATGGAGAAATAGTGTGATATTGGCTGGTGATTGTATAGTATCAGCCAGTAGCCTTGCACACAGTTAGCAAAGGTCAATTTAAAACCAGTGGCTTACTTCCAACTTCATGGATATGTTCAACTTCATGTCCATGAAGCTGGAAAGATGACACTGCCTAACCCACTTGATTTGCTGAAGATCAGTAGTGCAACAGATAACATGTCTGAGTAAGAAGAGCGTTGGCAGATTATTCTTACTTGCATTGGGGGCATGAGGTAAAGTTCCTGCTGTTTGAAGATTTCTTCTGGGTGAGAACATTGGCAAGATATCTCACACAGAGAAGGAGACTTCAGTAAGTCTTGTTTTGGATATTTGTAGAGGGCAGAAGCACCAAGCAGGAGGGATGGCATAATTAACAGGAGCTGCTCTTGGTTCAGTTAGCAGCATGTAGTCCTGGGCCCCTGGGCAGACCAGGCTCATGCTCCAGCATCACATGGAGCTAGGAGAAATGGGGACTGATAAAACAAGCCACACAAACCGGCTTCCCATTGGCCCTCTCCTGTCAGGCAGAGGCCCCTCTGCTGCTGGGATTCTATAAGGCGTGTCAGGTGCCTGCTAATTACAGCTAATGAGGAATTTAATTACCCGTCTGCATACAGCTGTCTATTGAGGTTGTGTTTGTGTGTTTCCTTGCCTTGCTCTAGTCCACACACAGTGGGAAGGGGCAGGAGGCTCTCCCCTGCTCTCAGCATGGGGGACTCGGGGGGGGGGGGGGGGGGGTTTTCCGGGCTTAGA
>NDXB01010082.1:45874-59872 GCA_002631895.1 Agapornis roseicollis
GGGGGGGGTGGGTTATCCCGGACTCACAGCTTCAAACATGTGCCCTTCTGGTCTGCCTGCTTGCATCTGGAGGTCCCTGGATATGGCAACCCTTCCTGCTGGGATCTGTCTCCTCTGTGTGCCGTGGGACTAATGAAGGCTTTCTGGCAAGGTACATCCTTTTTGGAGGGGGTTTTGAATTTGTGCAGTGGCTGTGTAGGGATGGCAGAAAGCAGGATCTCATTGTCCTTGAGTGGTGAGGGACTGGTGAGGCCCTGCTGACAGGCTGGATCCCCTGACCTGCTGTGTGCTGGGTTTGTTTTGATCCAAAGTGTCTTTGGGGAATGAAGTCAGGTGGGAAGAAGGCACTTGTGGAGCATGTGCAGGAGGGCAGGCATTGGTTTGTACACTGTTTACAAGCATGCTGCCTCTTGCAATGTAGCAGCCGCATCCCAACCCCATTTCTGGTGTCAGTGTGTCTCTCATCCTGACTCTCCAGCACCATGCTTTGCCCTGTATCCCTTCCCTGTTTTCTGTTGTGTGGCACATATAGCCCCTATTCTCTCACCTATGCACCTACGTGTAGGCTAAATACCTATCCTGAGAAAAATGGATCTATGCCTCATCTTGGGCAAAAGATGGTGGCTATATCCAGGTAAAATCCAAGTAGGCAAAGAGATGTATAATATATTGTTTGTTTTAGAGAGTTGTGTTGTACCCTACAAGAAGCCTAGTTTCCCTCCTGTTTTAACAAGTTAAAATTACTCTGTTACAGTTTACCTAATCTTTTCCTTTATGAACAAAGGCAAAACCCCCCTCACAGACCATAAGTCCCAGACTGAAGTTGTCCTTAGACTATTTAAATTCAGCACATGGCCTTTTATTTCCTAGAGGCAAATGATGTGTAATCAAGATTTTATCAGAAGACCTTTACTGAACAGCCTAATGGGGGATGATGCATTTGTATGTGCACTTGGTTATATGACTCCAGGACAACCTCGATGGCTGGAAAGCATGGCTGTGAGTTAGAGCTGGGAGTGATTTAACCTCAGCAAAACTGGCTTCACTAAAACGTCCTTGTCTGTTTGAGTTCATATCAATTGAATGTGTTCTCTGAGACTTGCTTAAAACTGATGAGGTTTGGATTTAGTTTGACAGGACAGGGTCAAGAGCATTTTAGCATTTTTAGCAGCATTTTTTTATGACTGCTAAAAATTCTCTGAACCATCTACTCTGACTAGATGTCGGAATTCTATTTTTTTTTTTTTTTTTAAAACAGTAGTGAATGGAAGGAAATGGGATCATTTCAACAGCTACCAGGTGTTTGGTACAGGAGATCCAAATGCCCATGTGTTAGACTGATGTACAGCAGACAGTTCAGCTGGGATAGGGGAAGAGTCTACAGGCCAAATTACGGTTCTGGTCATGCTTGTGTAAGACTAGAAGAACCCTTTCAGCCTGAAGAAGTTTAGAGAAATGGCTGTGTTTTGTGCACTCTCAGGAATCTCATTTTTAAGGCAAAATACTGCAAATGCTAAGCTATAAAGCCTGTATTGAATCCTTGCTTTCCTTTACAAGTGCTCCACATTTGATCATGTTTTAAAGCCTCCTTTCAGTGGCGGGCTTGCAGGAATCTTGCTGGGGGCTGTGCAATAGCCCTGTTGTAGTTCACTTCTGATTGGTGACATGGGCTGACACTGTTATGACACATGGGCACAGTGGGAGGCATAAGCTTTTATGTACTCTGAATTCAAGGCTCTGGGATGAGTCTCAGCTGACTGCACCTGCAAAATACAGGAGCAGCTGAGCACCACAGCACAGAAAAGAAAGGGAAAATCTTCCCTGCTGTAGGGATACCCCTTGCTGGAGAGTAGGTCTGGCTCAACCTGTAGCCCAGTTGGAGTTGGGTCACCTGCTTCAGTCCCTTGTGTTACTCCTCCCCTCCAGTAACTCTTTTGAACTAATTCTGCAGACTGGCCTCGTCCCCTCCTGCTCTGGGGTCAGTTCATTTTCAGCACTTCCATTTCTACAGGTCACCTATGGTTTCTGACTTAAGTGCATGTAGTTAGTGGAGGTAGCACTGGCAATGTACAGAGCAGGGGTCTGCAAAGCCGAGTGTATTTTTCTGCACTCTGGAGGATGTAACCCAAGTCCCAGGATTGTTTGATGCCTCAAATTTCCTATTTATGGGAGAGAAAACAAGAAAGCAAGTGCATGCATCTTATGGAGCATCTAATATGCAGTTTCTTTCAGGCAACATATAGCTGGTACAGTTTAAGATGGTATGGTGGTATACCAAGGCTGTCTTGGAACACTGTGAGATAACATGAATGTGTCTGCAGTTAAGAGTCACTCAGAATACCCCTGTCTCAGGATGAATTCAGCCCATGAAAGCTTAGGTAAAGTTTGACCCCTGTGTGTGAGTCAGCCTATCTCAGCAGACATCCGACAGCACACTGCAAAATGCAGAGGGAAAAGCCAACCTACTGAGGCAAGTTCAGATGCTGCTGTCAATGTAGACAGCAGGGTACTCAATGTGTGGTAGAAAAGGTTGCACCCCACTATCTCTGAAGCCTTTTGGATGCTAAGTTGCCCATGGTTTCAGTGGAAGAGTCTTCCCAGCCTTATCTGGATGATGAGGACTCTGTGACAACTTCTTTCTCCACAAGGAGCATTTGAGCCTTAACTTTCTGTGTATCTGAAGTTAAAAAGAGAGCCCACAGCCTCTTTCAGCATAACCATCAGCCCTGGCACTGACCCGTAGCACCTCACCTATTGCAGCTTGTAGTTAACAGCAATTATCTTGTTAGTGGCTACATATCCCAGAGCATCTTCAGGTCTCAGTGCTTCTTGGCATGCCAACTGGCTCTTAGGATGTGGGTGATGCTTACATGAGCCCATCTCTTGGAAATGCCTTGTGGTTGTCCTGGCTCTCTGGCTACGCTAGCTATTAAAGGAAAACAATTCAGAAAGATAAAGTCAAAACTCTGCAACAGGCAGGAACTTGACATGTTATTTGCATGTCACCTTGGTGACAAGGGAACAGCTGTCTGTGGACATCTGATCTGAGCAGCAAAGGCCTCTCTTTCTGTGTTGCCCTGGGGCTTTGCGCCCTGTCACTGACAGTTATGTCATATTACATGAAGATCTAGAAGCTGACCCTGTGTAACACTGCATAAACCAATGAAAGGAATATATTGGGACAATAGGGTGGATCCTAATCAAAACCATATGTGGAATATGTTTCCTCTAGTCAAAACTGCCCTGTCTGGAGACATGCCTGTTTGAAGGCAGCCCATTAAATGCTGAAGCATCCCTGAGTTGGTGGGTCCTGGAGCCTGAGAAATACAGGACCCGAGTTCCCGTGTTTTACAGCTGTGGTATGGTGCAGAACAAAGAACTAGTACTGGGGTAGAGCTGCAGAGAGGCTGGCATGAGGAATCAAACACCAGGACTAATGACACTTGCAGACTGCATTATTGTCAGTACTAGAGATCACGGCCATGGAAAGAGCTTTTGTCACTTTTTGCCAGCCAGAGTGGAGAGAACTGTGAGAATAGAAGCTGATCCTGTTACTTCTTCTACCATGCTCATTGTGGACTTTAAGCACACCCTGGCTAAGATTTGAACATCTGTGGATCTATCTTCTAGAAAACAGAGCTTTTAAAAGTGAGAGGAGGTGCTTATGGTCACAAGGATTCACATTAGCCACTCTGCCTTTTATTCAGGTGATACAGCCCCAGGCCAGCCCTGGAGAGTGTATGAGTTGTTCGGCCACATTTCTTCCCCTAAATGACTCCTCTGGCTCAGCAAGCCTGGCTTCCTGACTCTCAAGTTCAGGGGATTTTCAGCCAACATTTTTGTTTAAGAAACTGCAATTGGCAGCAAAAGCTTTACACCTCTGTCCAGTGAAAAGGGAGATTTCTCAGCTCTTTTAATTTCAGCATAGCATCTAGAATATGTGATGTGAAGATGGATTGCTACAGTAGAGCAGTGCTTAAACTTCCCTATCCCACCAGCCACAAGAGCACTGGCAGACAGAGCTGAGACACAGAATTGTCATAAGAAAAGGGTATCATCTCAGCAGGGCATATGAGTCTCTCCAGAAATGTGCCAGCATAGAGTACAGATTCCCACGTTTTAGAAACTGGATAGTAAGCCTTAGGTTTAGATCCTAAAGGCGATTGGTTTCAACCTCGTGGTGTCTCTCTGCTGCTTCAGGGTTCCCTGCCAGAAGCATGCCCTATTCCTGGCATTGTTTGGATGGCCATAATATTGATGCCATCTGCCACAAGTAATCATTAGCCATGGGCTCAGCTCTGCTCACAAGCAGCAGTTTGGAAGTTTACTTCTCAAAGAGCTCAAGCTTTACCACTGCCACTCCTGAACTAAATACAGTGTTCTTACAACTTAATAAGTCCCAGAAAAATCAGTCTGTGGAAGTCTGCTGTTTTATCTATAACCTTACAACCCTTAGCTAAAGTGACATCGTTGCTTTAATTCACTTTGTGAAATAATTTTTCATTTATTTAAAACTGATGCAGGGGTGACAACTTTGCATAATTTATTACATGGGGAGAGAGAAAGATTTGTTTTAGACAAAATTGCATTCAAAAACTTGCTGGGCTTGTAGCACTGTGGGCTGCTTTTTGGTTGGTTTTTTAGTCTGCTTTCATAGGTGATTTTTTTTTTAAGTGTATCACAGAACTATGAATATATATAGTGTGTAAATATTTTATTGATTTAAACAGAATTCAGGTATTTAAAGTCTTGAAACTAAAGTGTTGAATACATGTGCAGTGACTTGTGCTGCAGGAGTTACTACTCATCCATGGAGGTATGTGACCTGCCAATATATTAGATGTCTGCAGAGCCTGGGCAATGCTCACCCTGAAGAAGTATCTGGCTGGAAAAACAGTTAATTTCCAGGGAAACCCAGGTGCATGATAGTTTTAATTGAAATGAGATCTACTATTTTCATGGAGCTTTAAAGATTTAAATTAAGGTATTATTTTATTTAATAACCACTTAAAAATTAAACCCTTTGTACGAACGGAAACAGAAGCCATTGTGAACTGGTGTCTAGCTGTATTTATTCTGGAACAAAATCTTTTTCCTTGTCTTCAAGTTTTTTCATATTTTCAGTTGAAAGTGCTTTGCAAGCAGTCAGTTTCAGTTCTTTAGACATGGAAGTCCTTTGCCACTCTTCAGAGTCATTGCTTTATAGTTACCTTGGATTTTTAAACTAGTGGCACTTTTATTCCCATTTTTCAGATTTTTATGCTCAGGCATCTTCTTATGCCATTAATATAGAAGAAAAAATTATAGAACATATGTTACCAATGTATTGCTCAGTATTATGGAATTGGATAAGACTCTTTCAAATGACTGAAGTTACATATGTCTTTCAATGATGTGGAAAAAACCACATGTAAGTCATATGTTTCATCTGTTTCAAGGATTAAGGAGTAAATAGTGTAATGAAATTAGCTTACAATGATGTTTCTGAAATGTATATGCAAGTATTGACAACAATATTTCTCAAATGCTCCTTAGGTGGAACTGAGGGTAGCCTTCAATTTAATTTTTAGGGTACCAAGTAAGATCTTGCTATTTGAGTCCATTAAAACAGTGTTTCATCCTTAGATTTCTATTTCCTCATTTTTACAGATAGTAAAAAGAGCAATCTTAACTAATCTAGTATTTTCTTATTTGCATGCATCTGTTTGGAGTGTCCGAGACCTTCCCAAAAGTCTTGGCTGAACACAAAGCCAGATTGTCTTAAATGTAGGACAATCAGGAGAGACTGGCTCACATGGGCTGTGCTTCATGGTGCACAACCTCTTGTTAGCACAGATGAGCTGATGCTAGAAATGTGCTGGTGTGTCCCCCTGCATCCTGGGATGTTAACTCTGCCGAGCATCTGTAGAGGAGCATTGCACTACTGGGCTTACCCTGCTCCCAGAAATGCAGCTTATTTCTCTTCCCACAGCAGGACTGTGATCTGCTGGTATACTGGTGTCCAGAGCTACCATGGCAATAGGCGATATCTTATGCACGATCCCTGCCTGATATCTAATGAGATGCAGTGAGTGGAAGCATTGCTAATTCACCTCTTACAAATGTGAACCAATGCAAACAGGGGCTTCTTCAAGAGTGGATCTGAGCACTGAAGTTGGTTGTTTTAATAGCTGTCTCCTTGAAGCTCCAAACCAATCCTTCTCATTTTGGGGTCTCCTCTGTTATACCCCCTTCTCTCCTTGTGGCTAACCCCTTCCCTGCTTGTGACTGAACCAGCCTGAACAGCCACATGTCTTTCCTTCTTGTATTGGAGTGAGGGCACTTCCCTGAGCTGAGCTACCAGCCTCTGCAAGACATCACAAATATGCCATGATGTTTAGTTTGTGAGGGTGGACAGCACACTTTGCTGCAACTGTGCCACCCCATAAGCTGTCTGTTGTGGATCCTGTCTGTCAGATGGGAGGAAGTGATTACACATGGTGATGTTGTAAAAGCAAGAAGATGGGTGTGTAAAGAGGGTGCAGTGGTGGAAGTGTGGACATATTTGCTGTCGCCCTTTGCTGGTAGCTCAGTGTATTCAGTTACTGAATATATGAATACAATTAGAAGATGCTCACTGTGCACTGGAGGACGGCAGTGAGCACACCCAGGAAGGCACCTGAAGAATGAGCACACTTCTGACCCAGAGGGGAAGCAGCAAGCAGCAGGTGACACATTGCAGGGCAGCCTCAGTGGAGTGTGAAGAGTGAAAGAAGTAATCAGACCTGTCCCCAGGGCGTCAGGGAGGAGAACAGACCACTCCAGTCTGAGACAGGCTTTTTTGTCCCTATCTCTAACATGATGGGATCTCATCAGAACCTCTTCCTTGTGGTCCTTCCCAGAATGACACAAAATGGAGCAAAAGAATCATATGCAGAGCAATGCCCCTCCTTATCCAGCCACTTCCAGCTATGAAACATCTTCTGTTCCCTTTCTAACCTCTTTGCTGCCTCTCCTTTCTGTGGCCTGTTTAATTACTAGTGGACCCTGGATTTGACTTTCTTTGATACTAATGCTCTCACCTTTCTCATGGTTTTACCACTACTGCACTTGCCTGTTTTCCCTCTTTCCATCTTGCTTCCTTGCTATTCATCCCTGTTTCTGCTGGCACACTGCTAAGCTTTCTCCTGCCTGTTAAGCTTCTGACTTTGCAGTAATGCAGCCATTTCAGCTGCCTTGGGCTTGATTGTACATTTTATTTACATTCCAGTAACTGTATGGGATGAACTTAGATTGATGCAAAATATAGAACCAGGAGCTTGTGGTGACGCATGAGTTAGCATTAAACCCTAATGCTCATAACACTTGTGGGTGTCAGCTGCAGAACATGTCCTTTCTTCATTTTTAATTTTACCTAGGGAACTGCTCAAAGCAATCTGCCTTTCAGTTTACAATGTTTCATTTCAATTTTTCAAACTGAATACATTATTTTTGTCTTTCATGGAAAACAAATCTGTCAAAAAAGATGGGTTTTCTCCAAGAAAAATGAGACCTGCTGTTATTTCTGTATTGTGGAGGAGAAAACTGAGGCACAGTGCTGAAAGCCTCATCCCCTGCCATGTGCTAGGTACACCACTTTCCCCTCACAGAGCTCTGATGTTTTTATGTGTTTACACTTCTTTGAGGAAGGATGTTTTTAAAATAACCAGAAGTGTAAGGATGTTTTTGCACATGGGAAGGTGTTGAGCTCAAGGTTTTATGTGTCTGCTCTTTGTGCATCCCCTATAGTGGCTCAAATATTATTTTCTTCATAAAAATTTAATACGGAAAATTAATGAGGAGCTGGCTAATGAAATGATACAGTAACTGTAGCCAGACTGAAAGTGACTTGTCAGCTCTGGACCTTCCCAGTCCAATAGGTAATTGCATAACTGTGTGAGTGAGATACAAAGGGAGGCTCTGAAAGCTTCAAAGAGATTTATAGAACATTTCAGACCACAAAAACACATAAAACAAAGTCCAAAAAGTTCCAGAAACGGGACTAGAGGGACCTGCTGTCAGAAGCAGCTTGTCATATAGCTATGATTTACCATTCTCTCCCAAGCGATCTGTACAATCTCTGTCAGCAACATGGCAAACAAATAGCATTTGGGGGGCTTGAGATGAGTGTTTGGGAAAGAAGGCAGCAGTGACAATGACCACCACAAGTTTAGGCAGTGGAGTCTCTGCAGAGCTCTTTCTGAGCAGAAAGCACAGAACACTCTTTTCACCTCTTTCTTTTCACTGTGAAAGGACAAACCTGGGTCAAGTAAAGGAATATCCAAAAATAACAAGAATTTAACTTTGAGGTTATTCAAAGCCTACCAGGGAATTTAAGTAGTCATTAAAATTAATGGGATAGTACATCTGGATCCCCACCGTAACTTTGAAAATCCCAGTCTAAAATTTTCAAAGCCATCCCCTTCTCCATTTCCAAATGTCATTTGTTTCTCTTTCTAGCCAGACATGGACTGGTGCTGTAACATGATTTCCATGTGAAGCAGAAGTTGGGTCTGTTTAGATTTCTGTATTTTAGGCTAACATTTCCATGTCTGCAGTTTCCGAAACAAAAGTTAATAAACTATTTTGCTTATGAGCTTCCCACATGCACACAGCAGGCTGCATAGAAGATTTCAGTTAATGCTAATAGCATTTGAAATGCATATATTATTTTTGTTCTTGATGCAATTTGAGACAAGAAAAATTATCCAGATTGTTTTGGTTTAAAAAGTGACAGACTAACTCACTGGGGTTTTAGAGTTGCTGCTTGGTTGGTTTTCATTTGGTTTGGGTTTGGTTTTTTTGTTTGGTTTAGTTTTAGCTGGTTTGGGGTTTGGATTTTTTTTTAGTGAACTGCAGTATTTATCGGTCTGTTGAGTTTCTAGCTTCTGAACTGAAAAATTCTGTTCTGTGTCCACAGAGCTGGTGCTATATGCTTGGCCAGGAGACCCTAGACTTCTCATGATAGCTCATCTCACTTAAGATCAGATATTAAATATGACATTAAAAAGAACTTAGCAAAGCATCCTCCTTTATTTATGGATCTTCCACAGCTGTGTTTCCCCAGGTGGATAGCTGGATCCAGGTGCGTATGGTTTTTGCTGTCTAAGAGAGGCTTCTACATTTGGGCATCAAGGCATTGTTGTTACATTACCAGCAGGGCTGTTCTGCTCCATGTGTGCTCCTCCATATCCAGTCTCCACAAGCACTACAGGCCTCCCTGTTTGATACCAGTGTATCTCTGTCTCCCCAGACTGAATTCCTCCTTCTGCATTCTCCGTGTCCTTTCTGTCTGTCCTGCCTCTCTGTTTTGTCCTTCTCTTTACTCCTATTCGTTCCTTTATCTTTCTGAAACTTACTCTTTTCTCAAGCATCCTAGTCTAAGTCCTTTTTCATCCAAACCCCGTTCTCTAAATCCCCAACTTCCTATCTTAAATATCAGCCTTCTCAGAAATCCCTGTCATTGCTCTTTTCTCCCCAGGAAAGCTTTGTGCTACCATAGTCTGTATCTACGACTGAGTCACAGAGTGTTCAAGGGAGTACAGGGACCTAGAATCATTCTAGCCTTGCATACACAAATTCACATGCCTGGCTAATTCTGTACTGTTAGCAGTTTGTCCTGGCTTGTCATCATCCCATCTGCCTGTGCTCCCAGGTAGTCCTGTCAGCCATGCTCCGTGTCAAATGACCAGGTATCCTCAGCTTGATTGAAAGATGATCAAAAGCAGCAAGGAGGAAGGATAGATATAAGGACAGAATCTTATGACTTGCTTTGATCTTTATAAGGATAACTACTGATGCTTCCAAGGGAAAAGACTTACTTCTCCAGGCAATCTTATGGAAAGCATCTCTGACTCTACTGGACATTTTTCTCTCTGTGGAAGAGAATAACTCCATTTTCCTTCTAGATTTCTAAGTAGGCACTAATAACCATTTCACTGGCCAGCTGCAGGCAGTGTGCTCAGCACTTCAGATGTGGATACATTACTAATACCCTTGTTGTCTTGCTGCATGCAGCATGTTTTTCTTTCACAGCAGGAAACAAGGCTCAGCAGCCCCTTTCTCCTTGGACTGGTCTGCTGGCACAGAAAGCCTTTGTAGGGAGAAAGCTGGGGTTGCTAATCCCTTTTAGGAGTAGGTGCAGTCTAGTCATTCCTGTCACCAGTTTGAGGTGAGGGCAGGGATGGAACAGCCGGCAGGACCCATGCCAGTTGATTAGCAATGCAGCATGCATGAGATTCCTTGGCACACTGCAAGGTTATTGAGATGTTGGGCTGCATCCCAAACTTGCCTCTGGCAGAATTGGCAGATCCTGTAGCTAGTGTCACTTTCAAGCATTTGGCCAAGCAAAACCCTCTCCTTCTCCATCCCCCAGCTGCCCTGTACTTGGCTTTGGACTAGATTTGTTCAAGTTGGTTGGCTGCCTCCTCACCCGTGTATTCACAGGGTTTGAGGCAGGGTGGAGTGTGTATCTCTACGGTAATCCCATCTTTCCAGAGATATGGAACAGGGTATCAGAAGCTGCAGCTTCTTTTTAACTGATTTTTGGCTGTATTTTTGTATGAAATATATATTATAGGGTTTAAATCCAGTAGACTTAACAGCAACCTTAAAGCTAGTGATTTTTTAATGGAAAATTTTTAATGAAAAATTTTTAATGGAAATTGGAACTAGAAAAGTTCCAGTGATAATTCAGGTAATTGTGAAACAATTGGGTCAGGACTGTTCCCAGTGCCACAATGCACCTTTATCTTTTCTAATATGCAACTTCAGCACAGGACTGGTATTAATCACCCAGGCTGTGCTGTTGGAAAGAGGTCCCTAGTAGAGCTGGTTTTGATCACGCCAGTAGTGTTTGGCTAAGGATGCCTATGAAGCAAAGACCCTTAAAACCCCTTTTCCTCTCTTGAATCACAGATGCCTATTACATTTCTTGCAGAAAAATGCTGCCTAGCCTTGCAGACTGCAGCCTTTCCATAACCCGAGAGGTCCTCAGCAGCCACCTGAATAACACTGATCCAAAGACCTGTCTCAGGCAAAAGTGTGTGGGGACATCCCACCAGCTCTCTTGTTCCCCCTATAAGATGCTAGGCAGCACTGAGCTTTTGTACCAATAACTCTGAGTTGACAGTAACATAAAGATTTCCACCAGTCTGGTCCTGTGCATGTGTACACCTAGCATGTGTATCCCACACCAGAGTTGTGCAGTGTCTTCTTGGATGGAACATATGCTGTATAGGAGCTTTTGAATATGCACTGTGCAGTGTAGCACCTCCATCCTCCTCCCTGTCTGTGCAGGCTGTGAACAAGCTCTAGAGCTGGCCCTGCTGTGTCTGAAATGGAAACGGCTGCTCCAGTATTTGGAAAGCCCCTGAATACTGGGGCTGAGGTTGTGGCTGACAACCATCTGTGTTACTGGTAGAAGGCAGGGGTAGCTGATAAGTTTCTGGTTCATCAGTAACTTCTCAGAAAACTCAACCTAAGGCGTTTCAGTGGAAGCAAGCCAAATTTGATGGGTGTTCCAGGAGCTGGGGAGTGGGGTGGGGTGGTGTCATATCTCTGGGCATCACTATTTCTCTTGGGCATCCATAATTCTCCTGTCTCAAGGAGACAGCAGGTCCCTAGGGGCACTTTAGGCTGTGTGCCAATGACCTGAGTGAATGTCACTTTTTTACACAGCAGGACCCAAACCTTTAATTTAAATTATCCTTGCATTTTTTATGAGTTTCAAGGGATGCTGCCATTTCTAAATAAGAAAAACTGTAAGCAGCATTTTACTACTATCAGAGAGCTTAAAAGGTTCTGGTTTAGGATGAGAATAGCTTGTAATTGCTGATTACATATGCATTTCAACTACAAAAATGGAGCAACTCCAGCCCAGCAGTGATTCCTGTGAACCCTTTGATTCAGGGTCACAGCAGGTATCAGCAGGCCTGTTAGAATCTGTCACCAAGTCTGTCTAAAGAGCTAGACTTGGAGCAGTCAGCATACAGTGTTATTGAGCATACCACAATCATAGGATAAAGCAGATGGCTTGCAGATTTTTATCTTTCTCAAAAGCAAGAGACATCTTTTCCTTTTGAGGAGCAAAATGTTACTGACTTGGCTCTGTTGTTAGTTTACCAGACATTTGCTGTGTGTTTTGCTTTGAGCATAGCTAGGCATTTCAGGCACAATAAGACAGCTGCACTGCTCTGGAGAACATAGGTTTCATGTAATAGGTTGTATCGGAGTCCTAATTGCAGATGGTGGAAAGATAAGGGGTAGTGGTGAAGTTTGTTCCCCCTCACTACCGCACACTGAGGTGGTCTCCAGCACAGGCATCAGCATCTTACCACAAGCCTGGTAATGACTGCATTTACAGCCAACTGGGCTGCTGCAAATTAAGGTCTTCTCTTAGTAAAATTATCCTCAGCATTCCCCCTCACCCACATCCCTGAACATGGTCTTGTTTTGATTCTTGTGGTCCCTTGAGCATCTGGATCTGGCTCATGACTGGAGAGGCTATTTTTCTGCCACGTGCTCTTGAATAGAGTTGTTTAGCACCATTTTATCCATTTGTGGCTGTGAGCCCAATTGGAAACATGTGTGCTGGTTACGGGCAGGTGGAGGGATTTCTTTTGTTAATTAGGCTTCAAATTCCATTGTGTTCCCTGTAACCAGTGGCCCAGGCTCAGATGTTGATAGTACCAGAAACCCTATTAGTGAAGGAATAACCCTGGATTTGCACTGCTTATAAGCATTGTAAGTTTGTTAGGTTGGATTGGGGATTTTGGGGGGTTTGGCCTTTTTTGCCTTTGCTTAAGACAGTTATATGTGGCATTGATTTTTTTCTAAAAATAAAAGCCTCTTCAAGCCTGGAGGAGGTAAAGAGAGACTTTCTGGGGCTGGCAGGGCTGCATGGCCAAGGCTGAGGTGCTAGGATCAGACAGGAAAACAAGGGCTCCTTTCCCACCAGCATGTTGTCCTTCCTCCCCCCAGCAGCCCATTTCTCTTCTGCCCTACACCCAGCCGCTAATTTGATCTCTGAATCAAGGGGCTGCCATTCTGCACTATGCTGCGAGCTGCTATTCACCTCCTGTGGGCTCTGCAAGTAATTAGAGTAACACCTTGTGTAATGGATTAAGTAACAAATGCTTGTAGCTTCAGCCCACCCCAGATATAACTCAGGTTCATTATCACCTTAGCTCTGACAATAAGTATGGTGGGGTCAATCATGTTGCAAAGGGGAGCTGTTCTTAGAGAGAGTATGTGTGTCTTGGGAAGATAGCACAAAAAGAAGTGGGAATCTTTACAAAGAGCTAAATGGAAGGGGAGGATTAGGTTTATTGGCTTCTCTGGGGGCTGGGTGAAGGCATAAATGGGAGACCTGTCATGCAGCTGCCTTAGTTATCTTTGTGGACACAACACCTCAGGCTTAAATCAACCTGTGCACTACAAGGGGTTTCACTATGACTTAGACACCTTGAATATATTTACTGATTTGGCTACTAGTACTTGCTGCCCCTTAAAATCAGCATGTCTGATGAACGTAAACACCTTTGAGGTTTTGTTCCTTTATCTTTTGGGTTTTCATAGCAGCATTGCCTGCCCAGGTTGTCGGTTTTGTGGAAAAGCTGCTGCAGCATTGATCTTCCAGGATTTGTGGAGTTTTCGTGGTTGCCACCCTTTCCTTTTGGAATAGGGAGCTGGTGTGTGCACCTTCATGCTGTTATGTCCTGGCCACATTCCTGACCCGCTAGACAGGATTGTTGTTAGATGCCATCCTATGGAGAAAGTAGGATTTGGAGTGTCTGTGCAGGGATGGGGAAGGAGAGAATGAGACCAAAGCTCCTCTTTTTGTTTTTTTCTCCACTCCTTTCTTCCCCCCAGTTTAACCTTAATGGTCTTATCCTTAAGAGCATTTGGAAACTTGCCTTGGGGGATGTCCTGGGTTCAGCAGTTGCAGTCAGTTTTTCTTCTCTTTAGTAGCTGGTGTTT
>NDXB01010096.1:0-11297 GCA_002631895.1 Agapornis roseicollis
TACACCGCTCCAGCACACAGCTCCTGCAGCTCCAGTGCTCACACAGCTCACTGGCACACAGGTCACACCGCTCCAGCACACAGCTCCTGCAGCTCCAGTGCTCACAGCTCACTGGCACACAGGTCACACCGCTCCAGCACACAGCTCCTGCAGCTCCAGTGCACACACAGCTCACTGGCACACAGGTTACACCGCTCCAGCACACAGCTCCTGCAGCTGCAGTGCTCACAGCTCACTGGCACACAGGTCACACCGCTCCAGCACACACTGAGGCTGCCGGGGCTGTGCCCATGTCAATCACAGGCAGGAACCCGGCGGCGCTGGGCACGCAGCACCGGCCGTGACTCAGCACAAGGAGCCGGTCCTGCCTCTGCACAGCGGGGAAGCAGAGTCTGCACCTTCCCCCCTCGTGGCGAGCCCTGAAACCCAGGCTGAGGCACTCAGACCTGATACGGAGCAGTGGGGAAAAGAGTGTTCCTTCTCCTTCCCCGTGAGCAGCAGAGCACAACGCCTTCAGGTAGAGGATACAAGACCCAATACCCCTAAGGACATGGGGGGTTAATTAATCCTTATTCCGTGTCTAAATTACCCGCTACAAAAGAGGCTTCCCAGCTCATTTCAACCCTGTAAGAGGCAGGGCTGACTCGTCAGGGGGTTCAGGATGCATTCACTTACATGACCCTGTGGGTACGACTGAGTTCCCGGCCTCCCAGCCCAAAGTGAAGACTCCCTTGGACCTCGTGTCATGGGAGGGCAGCACGGGGAGTTGAGGATCAGCCTGTGCTCACACAGCCACCCCACAGCTCCTCTCCATGCACGCAGACCCACAGCCTCCAGCACTTGTGGGGCTGAAGCCTGATCGCTGTCCCCTTCTCTGAAGGCAGGGACCCCTTCCGCTGGAGCAGCTTGCTCCGAGCCCCTGTGTCCAACCCGGCCTTGGGCACTGCCAGGGATGGGGCAGCCACGGCTCCTCTGGGCACGCTGGGCCAGCGCCTGCTCTCGAAGCCTCCCCTGCAGCTGCCACAGGATGGCGCTCACCGGGACCGCCCCAGCGCTGCCCGTGCTCCTCCGATCCGGCCGGCAGCACCCATGGAGGCTCCGGCGGGGCTTTGGGAGCCCCGTGCTGTTATCAGTGCCCATCGCAGAGCGGGAGCAGCCCGTTCGGGGGGCGCGCCTCTGCTCTGAAGGGGAGCAATAGGGTTTGAACGGTGTCTTTCAGAGCAGAGCAGGGAAGAGCTTGGGAGCCCTCTTCCCATCCTGCCGCTCCCAAGGGTGGGAACTGCACAAACCAACCTGGAACCCTTGGAACCACCCAGAACCGCTCCCGAGCGGGAGCCTTCCCTCCCTTAGCGCCCGTTCCGCCTCCCGCAGCCACCCTCACCCCGTGCCCGGCCTCGGAGAAGGGGGGGGGGGGGCACCAGGCAAAGGGGGGGCGCCCCAAGCGCGCGCCCGCGCCATGAGTNCCCCCGGCCCGTGGGAGGGGGGGGGGGGGGGGAGGGGCACCAGGCAAAGGGGGAGCGCGCCAAGCGCGCGCCCGCGCCATGAGTGCGCAAAGCGCGCGCCCCCGCACGTCCGCCGGCCCGGCAGGGGGCGCAGTGGTGGGTGGGTGGTTGGCGGTGGATGGGGGGGGCGAGCGCGCGTGCGCGGGGCGGAAGTGTCGCGCGCGTGTGTCGGGAGCCCATGGGGATCCTTAAAGGAGCCGGCGCTCCCGGTGCCGCTCCCGGTGCCGGTGCAGGGAAGCGCCCCGCGGGGCTGGAATGAGCAGGTGGGGCGGGATCCCCCTCCTCGGTATTCCCCGGTGCCCCTTAAACCCCGCGGGAACCCCCTCGTTTGCCCCAACGCGCGGCCTCTGCCTCAGTTTCCCGGTACCGGGGGTCGAGCGGCCGCGGGGCCCGAGCTGACGGGGGGAGGCGGTCCGGTCTCGCTGGCCCCGATCGCGCTTGGTGGCTGCACCGCTCGGAGTGGGGCGGGACGGGCAGGTCCCGTCCCGCATGGGGGGTGCGGGTGCTGAGTTCCCTCCCGGTTGTTCCCGTTCTCGTCCCAACACCGGTTTGCTTCATCCCCCTTTCCCCGCACCGAGCCCCGCGGCCCGCCCGCAGCCGGACGGGTGCGTGTCCCGGCTGGAGCAGGGCGCAGCTCCCGTCGGGATGGGGCCGGTGCACCGGCGGGTAACGAGCGCTCGGCTCTGCCGGGACCGGGTTGTCCCCGTGTAAGCGTCGGGATGAGCGTGAGGAGTGCGGGACCATGCGGGCCCCGGCTCCCGCTGCGGTTGGCTCCGGGACAGCCTCGTCCCTCCCTGCTCGCAGCCTGGGGCACCGGACTGCGGGATTTGTGCCTGCGCCGACCTTGCCGAGTGCTGAGTCAGGAGGGGAAGGTGCTTTTGGGGTGCTTTGTGCTGCATTCCCCTGGCTTTTCAACACCATTCCCGAGGCTTGGAAGCGCCGAGGCCCCGTCCCAGCGTGCGGAGCAGCGCGCTCGAGGTGCAATAGCCCCATCTCCCCCTGACCGGGGGGGGGGGGGCCCCAGTCGGGGGGGACCCGTTTTGGGGTGCTTGTCACAAGCGGGCCCCCCCTTTCCGAAGGGATCCCCGCCGTGTCCCCGGGGCTGAGGGCTCGGGGGGCCGCTGCGCTGTGGTTGGGCTTTGCTCTTTGTCCGGGCTCTCCCCTGCGCGCTCCCCTCCAAGGACACTGGGGCTCGCCCCTGCTGTCCCCACCTCCAGCGGGGCTGGGCCGGCCGCCAGCGCCGGGCCCGGGGCTGTTATCGGGGCTGGTGCAGCCCCAGGCACCGTCCCTGTCCCCGCGTTCGGCAGCACCGATTACGGGGGGGCCGTGCCTGCCCTGTACCGGGCCGATAGCGGGGCCGGAGGTGGGGCTCCTGCAGCGCACCGGGAATGGCCGGGGGGCTCCTTGGGATCCAGCGCGCATCCCTGGGCCCCCTCGAGCACCCCCCCCTTGTCCCTGCTGCGTGGTGCAGGGCGCTGCCATGGCCGAGCGGACGTCGCCGAGCGCCGGCGGGAGCATCACACCTCTGCAGCAGATGTTGGCCTCAGGGACGGGCGCCATCCTCACCTCGCTCTTCGGTGGGTACCACGGGCACTGGGGGGGGCCGGGGGGCACCGGGGCCGTGCCGTGGGGCTAAAGGATGGTGTCGTTTCAGTGACGCCGCTGGACGTGGTGAAGATCCGGCTGCAGGCTCAGAGGACCCCCTTCTCCAAAGGTAACCCTGCGCAGAGCCCATCCCGGGCAGCCCGGGTGGATGTGCTGGCTGGCAGAGCCAGTGGCTGGGATTCCTCAGCTCCGGAGCACACTTAGCCTGGGCCCCTTGTCCTCACAGGCACTGGGGGCCCCACTGGGGGAGCTGGGCTCGTGCTTGGCTCTGTCCTTCCCCCTCACAAGCCCCACTGCAATGCTGAGGGTGTCAGTGCTGTGCCTCTGTGCTGCTCCCCACAGCTTCCATGGGGCAGGAGAGACCCCGTGGACTCTGTTTCCTTCCCTATGGGGTCAGGGAGCTGGGGCTGTTCCCAAGGGGCTGCTTTGGTGACAACAGAGTCTGCTTGGGTTGTGGCTGTGAGGGCATCCAGCCCTGTCACCCGTCAAGACCTCCCCGCACTCAGCGCTGTGGCCCAGCCCAGGGGGGTGGCCCGTCCCCCGTGTCATGTCTCAGCCTGTCCCTGTTGTGTGTTTCAGCATGTCCAACACAGTCTGCGCCCTGGGGTGCTCAGCAGACCACATGTGAGTACGCCATGGGGCAGCTCCTGCCACCAGCAGCTTTGCTTTCCTAAGCCTTGATCCCGCTTGGCTTCCCTGCTGGTGGTGGTTTGGGCTCCTCCGGCCGAGGGGACAGCCCTTTGCAGTGTGGGGCAGTACCCCCAGCCCCACAGCTGCTCCTGCAGCCCCACTTTGGAGCTGGTCCATGCCGGGGGGTCTGCTGTGCACCAGGCCTGGCTGCCTGCGGTCCCTGTCTCATCACTGCCCTGTCACTAGAGATTCTGCCGCATCCAAGGATGTGGATCCTTGCTAGAGATTTATCCCTCTCCTGGCCTTGCTCTGGGGCTGGTCCCCACCAGGTTCAAACATCACAGAATCAGCCAGGCTGGAAAAGCCCTTCAAGCTCATCCAGTCCAACCGTTCCCCTCCCTGCCAAGGCCACCTCTAACCCATGGCACTGAGGCCTCATCTCCACTCTGTGTGAACCCTTGCAGGGCCGGTGCCTGCAGCCCTACCCTGGGCAGCCTGTTCCAATGCCTGAGCACCCTGTGGGGCAGGGATTGTTCCTCAGCTCCATCTAAACCTGCCCTGGTGCAGCTTGAGCCTGGTTCTTCTTGTCCCATCCCTTGTTCCTTGGGAGCAGAGGCTGATCCCCACCTCTCTCCATCTGCTTTCAGCACTGAGGGTTTGACTCTTCCCTGGAGGAGGCGATGGCTTTGGGCTGTGCACAGGGCAGAGGGGAAGGGCTCTCCTGTCTAACAGCGGTGCTGTTGCCTCCCAGGGAAGTGTTTCCTCTACTGCAACGGGCTCATGGACCATCTGTACGTGTGCCAGAACGGCAACGGCTGCACCGCCTGGTACAAGGCCCCCACACGCTTCACTGGGACACTGGTAGGGCTGCAGCAGAGGAGGCTGGGATGGGGGCTCCGTGTCCTTGGGGGGTGCTTCCTGTCTAATCCCTCTCCCCCTGTGCTCCCCCCAGGATGCCTTTGTGAAGATCACGCGCTATGAGGGCATCAGGTCCCTGTGGAGCGGCTTGCCCCCCACCCTGTGAGTGTGCCTGGGTGCTAGCGCCTGCCTGGGCACCCCCTGAGCCCCCTGCCAGTGCCCTCACCCCCCCCCCTCCTCCCCAGGGTCATGGCTGTGCCTGCCACCGTCATCTACTTCACCACGTATGACCAGCTCCGGGACTACCTGCAGGCTCGCACGGGAAGCCGGGGGCACCACATCCCCTTGCTGGCCGGGGCCCTTGCCAGGCGTGAGTACCCCCCATGCCCACCCCATGTTCCCCCTCTCCCGTGGGTCTCTTGGAGCCCACGCTCAGCGCTCGGCTCTCCCAGCACGATGCTCTGGGAGCCATGGAAGTGACTGGAGCTGGTAATGGATACCCCCTCCGTTGCAGTGGGTGCTGTGACTGTCATCAGCCCCCTGGAGCTCATCCGCACCAAGATGCAGTCGCGGCAGCTCAGCTACCAGGAGCTGCGGGTCTGCATCCAGTCGGCAGTGGCTCAGGATGGGTGGTTGTCCCTCTGGAGGGGCTGGGGACCCACCGTGCTGCGGGATGTCCCCTTCTCAGGTACGGCAGTGGGGACCGGCTCTCTGGTGGCACATGGGTTGGGTTGGAAGGGGCCTTAAAGCTCCTCCAGCCCCAACCCCTGCCACGGGCAAGGACCCCTTCCACTGGAGCAGCTTGCTCCAAGCCCCTGTGTCCAGCCTGGCCTTGAGCACTGCCAGGGATGGGGCAGCCACAGCTTGAGGGGGGGGGGGCCAAGCATGGCCCAGAGCACCCCTGCACCTGAGGAAGGCAGAGGTTGGGGTGTCTGTGGTGCCTCATCTTAGGCCTGATGTTTCTCCTCTCCCAGCTCTCTACTGGTTTAACTATGAGCTGGTGAGAGACTGGCTCTGCAGGAAGGCCTGGCTGGACGAGGCCACATTCATGATCAGCTTCACCTCTGGGGCCATTTCTGGCACAGTGAGTATGGGGCCATGGGTTCTGCGCTGCACTGGGGCTCCATGGGGAGCAAAGGATGGGGTTGGTGATGCAGGAGCAGAGCCCACAGGTCACTGCTGTCCCCGCAGGTGGCCGCGGTGCTGACGCTGCCCTTTGACGTGGTGAAGACCCAGCGGCAGATTGAGCTGGGGCACGGCGAGGTGCACCCAGGTAAGGAGCGGGGCTGTGGGCAACCAGCACCCCTGGTGCACGTGGGGCAGCCCCACACCCTCACCCACTGCCCTCACCCTGCAGTCGCAGCCTCGAAACCTTCCTCCACGTGGCTCCTCATGCAGCGCATCCGCGCCGAGTCCGGCACCCGGGGGCTCTTTGCAGGTAAGGATGTGGCCCCAGGCTGGGCTTTACTGGTGCCAGCTGGGGCTGATGGGGTTTACTGGTGCCAGCTGGGGCTGATGGGGTTTTACTGGTGCCAGCTGGGGCTGATGGGGTTTTACTGGTGCCAGCTGGGGCTGATGGGGTTTACTGGTGCCAGTGGGGGGCTGATGGGGTTTACTGGTGCCACGTGGGGCTGATGGGGTTTTACTGGTGCCAGCTGGGGGCTAATGGGGTTTACTGGTGCCAGCGGGGGCTGATGGGCTTTACTGGTGCCAGCTGGGGGCTAATGGGGTTTACTGGTGCCAGTGGGGGGCTGATGGGGTTTACTGGTGCCAGCAGGGGCTGATGGGGTTTACTGGTGCCCTGGTGTCACTGGGGGGCTGTTGGCGTTGTTCCTGCAGGATTCCTGCCCCGTGTCATTAAGGTGGCCCCTGCCTGCGCCATCATGATCAGCACCTATGAGTTTGGCAAGACCTTCTTCCAGAAGCTGAACCAGGAGCGGCGGCTGCGCGGGCTCTGAGCGGGGCTGGTGCTCCAGGGGGATGCCCCAGCTCTGCTCCGGTGCCCCAGGAGCAGCAACAGCAGCGGCTCTGCAAAGCCCAAGTGCCTTCGTGCTGCTCCCCACCTCCTGCTGCCCCTGCATGGGGACAGACCCGGACCTGCTTCCTGTCCCCAGTGCACTGGGGGACACCAGTGCCTGCTGCTGTGAGACGAGGGGAATGTGGAGTCCCCCGAGCTCATCCTGGAGCCTGGATGGATGCTGCTGGATCATGGATTCATGGATGCTCAGGCGAGGATGAGGCGCAGGGCAGGAGACGGGAACTGGGGCTCTGTTGAGGACCAAACCCTCGGCGTTTCCCTGCCTGCCCAGGCCCCCTCCAGCCCCTTGCTGTCGGTAACGCACAGCCCTGCGTGCTCTGGGGACACTCAGGGGGTCCCTGGCCCCTGCCAGCCCCTGGGCTCGGAGCCAGTGTGGGGCAGACCTCGCTGCTGCTCTCAGGGGCCAGTGGGTGTTGTGTGCCCATCCCCTGCCCCCTTACCCCGAGGTTCTGCCCCTGCTCATCCTGGGGCTCCAGGGGGGGATTTACCTTCTTTTCTTAAATAAAAGACAGTCACCCTTGGCTCTTGGCACAGGGATTTCTCTTCCTGTGCTCTGGGCCTGTGGAAGGTACCCTAGAGGTGGCAGCCATGTGCCTGTGCCATGGCCACCGTCATCCTCTGCCATCCGCATGGATGCTCCCAGGACCTCTGCTGCCCACTGTTGATGGGGTACAGGGGGCCCTTGTTGGTGACTTGCTGTGGCCCAAAGCTGCGCTCCCTGCCCTGGGGGGTTCCTCAGGGGCTCTTTCCCTCTCCAGGCTGGGGCTCTCGGATGCCGGCTCAGTTGCTGCGTTTATTGATTCCTTTTGCTCCAATGAGGTGGATGGGGCTGCGTTAAAAACCAAACTCATCCAACCCAAGCCCCAGGAGGATGAGGAGGGGCTGGGGAGGGGGGGGCTATCCCTGTGCTGGGGATGTTGCTGCAAGGGGGGAGAGCTGGACCCCAAAGAGGGGCACAGGCCAAGCCCCTGCAGTGCTTGGGGGAGCCCAGACCAAGAGCGGGTTTAGCCCCAATCCTCCTCCAGTGCTCCCCATCACCGCTCGCTCCCCACTTTCCCCCCTCCGTTCGCTCCCATTCCCATCCCCAGCTCGCATCGGTCCCAGTCCAGCATCCCCCATCCCAACAGGTCCATGTCTCCAGCCAGGGACCGTGCCGAGGCGCAGCTGGGGTTGGGGTGTCAGGACAGAGCAGGGGGGTCCCGGTCCCGGCGGGTCCCTGGCGGGTGCTGGGGTCCGAGGTCAGTCGCTGGGGGGCGGTGGGGCCGGGGGTCTCAGCTGGGGCTGCGGCTCGGGCTGGCTTCCGTGCTGTCGCTCACCAGGCACTCGTTGGACTTGAGGCTGGCCAAGGACTTGCAGCTGGGCAGCGAGGCCAGGGAGCCGCAGAGCCCCAGCATGGACGGGGTCGGATCCTTCCCTGCGGACACAGAGCGGGCGTCGCGGGGGGGCTGCGGGCTCGCATCCCTGCCCTGCGCATCGGGGGAGATGGGGACGGGGCGTCCCTCGCTGCCCGGCATGGGGAGGGGGTGGCTGATGGGGTCAGATGCCTGGGTGCGTGTTACAGGGCGCAATGAGCCCCATGGGGCACCCTCTGGTGATGGGGGGGGGCTCTTACCCAAGGGCCCCCAGGGCTCGCCTTCGCGCTTGCCCTCGCCCAGGCGCTGGGAGTCGGAGCTGAGGCTGTTCTCGGCCGAGAGCTGGTCGGTGCTCACGAAGCTGTGCCTGTGGAGGGACGCGCTGGGACAGCCCCGCCACGAGGGACAGACCCCCCCCCGGGATGCTCCGGCATCTCCCCACTGCATCCCTGCTCCTGCAGCCTAAGTGGTACCCGCTGCACCGCGGCCCTGGGCAGGTGGGGTTGTGGCTGTGGGTCAGGGTGGCTCTGCCCCACCGCGGGCATTACCTCCGGTACAGTTTGCTGTCCGAGCTGCTCTCGTTGCCGTTGAGGGTCCCCAGCGATGGCCACTGGTTCACCAGGGGCGTCACCATCTCCTTGGAGAGCTGCGCCAGCTGCGGGTTCTCGCAGGGGATCAGCCCCGTCCTGCGGCAAAGGGGGATGCTCAGCACCCGGCACGGCCATGGGGGACGTGGGATGGATGGGGCATCAGGGACCCACTACATCCCATAGGACATTTGGGACCCTCCATGTCCAAGTGGTGGCCTTGTCCAGTGCTGAAGACTGGACTTGATGGTCTTAAAGGTCATCTCCCACCCAGCTGATTCTATGGTTCTGTGTCCCACAGGGGACAGGGAACCTGCCACCCATCACATCCCATGAGGCATATGGGGCAGTGGGGACCTACTGTGTCCTATGGGGCACCTATGGGGATCCCACCACCCATCACACCCCACCATCACTGCAGGTCCCCACTCACAGCTGTTCCTGCAGCTCCAGGATGACGCCCTCCAGCTCCCTCTTCTCCAGCTGGTTCTGCACCATCACCTCCTCCAGCCGCAGCTTCAGCCGCTTGTTCTCTGCCTCCAGGTCCTTCAGCTGCGACTCCCGCAGCCTCACCAGCTCCTCCAGGTACCCCTGCGTGAGGCCACCCTCAGCATCCCACCAGGGCCCCCACCCCAAGGACAGCGCTGGGTCACCACGGCCGCGGGTACCACTGGGATGCAGGAATGGGGATGCCGGAGCATCCCAGGGTGCGGTTGGTACCCAAACAGCCCCATCCCAGCTCCCGGTACCTTTTGGGCATAAACAATGCGGAACTTCTGCTCCATCTTGCGCCACTTGTTGTACCAACTGTCCTCATCAGTGACCAGGGGCAGGTAGGGGTGCTCGGGGGAGCTGTCCTCGCTCGTGCTGCTCTCCACGCTGCCCCGCTCCTCCTCCTCACTCAGGTAGTCATAACTGGGGGGATAGGGGCTCAGTGGTGCTCAGCACAGCAGCAAAGGGGTGGCACAGAGACAGCAGGGTCCCCACTGTGGGGAGGGCCCCTGGCTCTTACCTCTGTGTGAACTTCAGGTAGGGTGTGTAGTCAATGACCACAGGCGTTTTGCCATCCATCACCTCGCCCTTCAGGCAGAAGCTGAGGGGCAGGAGGAGAAGCACAGGGTGAGGGCAGCCCCATGGCGTTGCCACTGGCGCCGGGTGCCCCTGTCCCACCGCACCACCCGCCCTGACCTGAAGTCGATGGCACTGAGCCCGATGAGCATCCCGGTGAGCACCGTGGACTCCTCCCGCAGCATGATGGCCCCATCGTCATAGAACCGCCTGCAGGGAGATGGGGCTGCATCGTGTGCACCAACCAGCACCCAAACCACCAACCCTGGCACCAGCCCTGGTACTCAGGTACCCTGGTACCCAGCCCTGGTACCCAACCCTGGTACTCAAGTACCCTGGTACCCAGCCCTGGTACCCAAGTACCCTGATACCCACCCCTGGTATCCAGCCCTGGTACCCAACCCTGATACCCAACCCTGGTACTCAAGTACCCTGGTACCCAGCCCTGGTTCCCAGCCCTGGTACCCAAGTACCCTGGTTCCCAGCCCTGGTACCCCTGACCTGTGCTGCTCACCTCGTGGTCCGTGTGTCCCGCAGCGCTGTGGAGATGTACTCGGACATGCGCTTCTCCATCAGCGCCACACGGATCCAGGCCCGGCCCTGCAAGGCAGCACCCACGGGAGCTCTGAGCATGGAGACACCACCCAGTGCCATCCAGTGCCATCCGGTGCCACCAAGTGCCACGAGCAGCTGCCCCCAGGCTGCAGGAGGGGACGGGAATGGGATGGGATGGGAATGCAATGGAAACACAGTGGTGATGGGATGGAGATGGGGAAGGGATGGGATTGGGATAAGGAATGGAATGAAGACAGGGATCAGGATAGGGATTAGGATGGGATGGGGATGGAAAAGGTATGGGAAACAGGGATTGGGATGGGATGAAATGGGGATACAAAGACGATGCAATGGGGATGGGATGGGGATGTGGGATGGGATGAGCGTGGGATAGGGATGGGATTGGAACAGGGAATGTGGGATGGGATTGGATGCACTGGAGATGCAGTGGGGATGGAATGGGATGTGGGATGAGATGGAATGAGGATGGGGATCAGAGTGAGGCTGGGTCCATGTGCCCTGTGTGTGTGAACGGAGACAGAGGCAGGAAGAAGAGCGCGGATGGGGCCGAGCCTGGGGCTGGCGCCTCCTGACCTTGGCCCGGGAGGTGCTGATGTTCTCCATGCTCTCGATGCTGCTGACGCAGTTGTTGGGCACCTTGCTGCAGGCCAGGCGGATGTAATCCCAGAACCCGCGCTGCCCATCCGAGCTGAACCAACTGACGGGGCCTGCGGGCACGGCACCGCCTCAGGGCTGGCCCCACACCGAGCCCCCGGCCGGGCACAGGGCCGGGCACAGAGTACGAAGGTGCCGGTACCTTTGAAGCGGTGGCTGAGGATCTGCTCGAGGATGGCGGCGAAGTTCACGAACTCCTCGGAGGAGTCGTCGATGGGCTCCGCCGTGTACTTCTCCAGCAGCGTCTTCACCGAGAACCTGCGGGGAGCGGCACGGCTGGAGGGGAAGGCACCGCGCAGCCAGAGCCCAGCGCCTGGAGCTGAGCACCCAGCACCGGGTCCAACACCCAGCACCCAGCACCAGCACCCAGCACCCAGCACCCAGCACCAACACCAGCACCCAGCACCCAGCACCCAGCACCAGCACC
>NDXB01010097.1:0-28945 GCA_002631895.1 Agapornis roseicollis
GGCAAGAAAGGGGGGTTGAGTGAGTGAACGAGCTGAGTGGTTGGTTGGGTTTAAACCATGACAAGAAGTAATTAGGAAACTTCTGAAATGAAGTAACAAAATGAAGCCCATGGTATTTTAAGAACATCCTTTCCACAGTTTTGGTTTTTTTTTAAAAAATATATCACTGTCTCCTACCCATTTTTACAGCTACAAAACCACATTAAAACTAATAAAACACATACTCAAATAAACGTATCCAATGTGCAGTTCACCTGAACACAATATAAGCATTAGTTTAAGAAATGTCTGTTGTTCTTCCACTGCTAGAGCTTCTCTAGGTTTCAGGCCACACATATAACATGCTTGTAAACTGTAAATTCAAACTCACAAGTCACCTGAATCTTTTTAAATGAGCAGAGAACTAATATTACACAAGCCCAGAAGAACTGTCAGGAATTAAAAATGGCTAGTCCTCAGGTATAACAGCTGCAAAATCCAGTCCTGAAAACTTTTGTTGAGCATGGGCAGTTTCTTTTCCCTGAAGTACAGGAATAGCCAGCATAATATCTTCCCAAGACAACCATTATTCCCTTGTGGACTCACATTGGTTTTTTGATAGCACATCCTCAGGGGTCATCTAGGTATAAAATTCCTAGAATTGTCATTGTTGTGATGCACATAACATTCACTAGAAATGCTTTATGGCATTAACAGCATGATATTGCACTGATTCAGAATTATTATGTATATTTCTTTATAATCCTATACTGTTTTGCTTTTTCAAGTGTATTCAAGTAACACATTTCACAAAACTTCAGAAACCTTTACTTGGATTAAGATTTTACCCATCAAAAACTCAAAAACATCCCTACAAAACCAGAAACCAAACCAAAATGAAAAGATGGCCATCCACAAAGCACAGATCTAGCTCATCTAAATCACTTTGTGTTTACTGTAACTGAACTTTCTGTAATGAATAAACTGCAATCCTTGACTTTTAAATCCACAATGGAGCTCTAATCTCAGTATATAATAGCAGAATATATTATGGCATTAAAAATTATAGAAATGTTCGGATAAGCCAGAGTGGTCTCTCCAATGTATCCCTTGATACAGCTAAACAGTATTTCACAAGCTACAATAATATATGTGCTACTGCCTCCCCAGTTGGCTTCCAAGGCTCATATTGCTATTCTGTCTATGCCACTTCACATGCTAGTAAGGTTCCAGAAAATGCTAAATTACCCCTAGGGGCTACATTTAAAAGCTGCCCTTTTCATTAAAGAGGCCTGTTCATAGCAGTCGTGGTTTAAACCCAACCAACCATGCAGCTCGTTCACTCACTCACTCAACCCCCCTTCTTGCCCTCCCCTGCTTCCAGAGAGATGGGGGGAGAATCAAAAGAATGCAACTTCCACAGGTTGAGATAAGAACAGTTTAGTAACTAAGGTAGAACACAAATCACTGCTGTTACCAACAATAATAATAATGATACAGGAAAAGAATACAGCATCTCATCAACCACAACAGATAACTCACGACACCCCACCAACCGAGTGCTGACCGACCACTTCTTCCAACCACCCCGAGAGAACTCGGCCCTCCGGATCCCTCCCAGTTACCTCCTGGGCATGGCGTGCTATGGTATGGAATACCTCTTTGGTCAGTTTGGTCCTGTCAGTACAGTCCTGTCCCTCCTTCCTCCCGGCTTCCCCTCCTCCCCGGCAGAGCATGAGGCTCACAAAGTCCTTGGTCAGGGCAAACATCGCTCAGCAACAACCAAAAACATCGGCCTTATCAGCCTTGTTCCCGGGTTAAGTCAAAACACAGCTACTAAAGAGAAGGAAAACTGACTGCAACTGCTGAACCCAGGACAATAGCCCACATTTGTCCAGATTTGAAAAGAAACCTTATGCCATGTTGCAGGATCCTGAAACTTCCAAAATAGCATTATTTGCTTGACAGTCTGAACTTTCTACTGCTGATAGTTTTGAATCTAGAGTTAAAAAAAAAAAAATTATAAAAAATAATCACAAAATGTCAACAGTGTTATTCTAAAAATAATGCCATTAAAGCCACAACTGTGAGTTGATTAGAGAAGGACTAGAGTGCAAAACAGAACCTCAAACAAACACGAACACTGGAAAGATGACTATTTCGATAAATATGGTCCAGTTAGGATGACCTGTGATCTTTCTCCCTCTGATCCAGTCATGCACCCTACAAAATCAGCAACAGCAACAAAAAGTAAAACATAGAAACATTGAATATGACTGCTGAAAACACTCTGCAGAAGGTAAGTGCCCAGCCCCTATTTACTCTTCAACATTCATGAAATTTAAGAACTTAGGGTTTGCAATCTCATTTAGAAAGATTTGGATGCTCATTACTATTTTCCCAAATACCTCATGGCTATCAAAATAGTAAAATTATATGTATTTTGAAATCCAAGCAGACAGTGAACAGTGCTTTTATTTGAGAAAGTACTTATAAATCAGGTTTACATTGCTCATTTGTACATGTTGAAGCACATTGTGTGCAGTTCTGGTGTCCTCAACATAAAAAGGACATGGAGCTGTTGGAACAAGTCCAGAGGAGGCCACAAGGATGATCAGGGGACTGGAGCATCTCCCATATGAAGACAGGCTGAGAGAGTTGGGGCTGTTCAGCCTGGGGAAGAGAAGGCTGCGTGGAGACCTCCTAGCAGCCTTCCAGTATCTGAAGGGGGCCTATAGGGATGCTGGGGAGGGACTCCATTAGGGACTGCAGTGACAGGACAAGGGGTAATGGGTTCAAACTTCAACAGGGGAGGTTTAGATTGGATCTAAGGAAGAAATTCTTTCATGTGAGGGTGGTGAGGCACTGGAATGGGTTGCTCAAGGAAGTTGTGAGTACTCCATCCCTGTCAGTGTTCAAGACCAGTTTGGACAAAGCCTTGGGTGGCACAGTTTAGTGTGAGGTGTCCCTGCTTACGGCAGGAGGGTTGGAACTGGATGATCTTAAGGTCTTTTCCAACCCTAACTATTCTATGATTCTATGATCACACAGGTGACTAATGACTACTGAGCACATGAGCTTGGTCAAGTTAATTAGTTAGTTCTTATCATATCTCATCCTTTCTCTCCCTCAAAATAGCATGACTTAATCTTTTCTCTCTCATAACCTCCTCTCAAGTTAATCAGATGTAATCAAAATGCAAACTGTAAAACACAACAGCCTAACAATCAAAACAACATTAATATCTCTTTCAAAGTAAAATACACAGTTAAGAATTCCTTGTTTGCTTCCAATCTGATTTCCTTCTGATGCACAAGTAAAATATACTTCATGATAGATGTTTGAGAAATGGAGATTAAAGCTGCTTGTCTGTAATGTGATGTCTCAGGAAAACAGGTTGTCATGATATTAAAGTTTTGTAAAATAATATTCAGAAAGCACAGTTTATTAAATTTTATGTTACCCAGAAAATCAGTTATTGCTAGGGTCTGCTTAGGCTTCTATAATATTTGTTATTTTCATGAAATCTACAGCAAAACAAAACATATGCTAGTGTGCACTGGCATATGAGCACAATTACCTTCTCTACCAAATCCTGCAATGCCATGCTTAACCTTTGCACAAGAATTTTTTTCAGGAGGGCATTCTTACTCAACTTTCTGAAGAGGCTGTATATGCTGAAAGGGATTATCCTCAAGTTCAGTGGGAATCTGTACAACAGCAAACCTATTCTTATCTAGGTCTGGACAAAATCCCAAAGGTCTGTATTGAATTAAACTCTCAGTAGCATCAGCTGGGCAGAGGCAGACAGAGTCTCTGGGGGAATCCACTTCTATCTGAATGACCATCTGAATTGCATGTTTTCTCTCCCAAATCTGCCCTAACAGCTGTTCATTGCTTTTGTTTCTGCTTCGTCTAAACAATTTCCCAGTCCTCAAAACAGGTTGAGAATTTTGCCATTTGCTACAAGGCTTTGTCAAAGTAAGCTGTTCCACTTCAGAGGCAGGACGCTGGGCTTGGAATTCAAATGCAAATGTGTAAATAAAACATTATTCCTATTCTTTCGATAGCATTTAGCTATAATGCTCCTAATCAGTTATGCCATTATGGGGTTCATTTCCTCCTGAACTGCTGAAGCTTCAAAGACAAGTCAGCAGGCAGAAGTGCCTTGCTGAACATAATGCAGCACAAACTCCAGACTTTGTGCTACAAAGAAAACCCAAACCACTTATTGAATATTGTTTGGGAGCAAGGGAACCAAGAGCTAGAGGACCTGAGCCTCATAGAAGTACAGCTTTAATAAAGAAGGTATAAGACTAAATGAGCTCCTATGACTCTAACATTTTCAAAACTGTTTAGCAAATGAAGGCCAAATTTTCACCTGGTAAATTACTGGCCTGGGACTTCATACTACCTGAGCTGGTAAAGACTAAGCAACCTGATAAAGCAGTCCTGACTTCTGCTGGGTCACTCTGAACATTCTGCGGGTAAAGCCAGGCATAAGCATCAAGGAAGCACATGAAAAATACTTTTGTATAGTACCTTAATTACAAGGAATAGATGATTATTGCTAATCTGACTTCTTTATAAAGGAGTATTATTTCCTAGTAACTGCCAAAAGTTGAATGGATGACTTGAACAAAACACAAATATTACATGTTATTATGCACATATAGTAATCAAAGGTCATAAAGGTAGTTAAAATGTGTTCAAAACCATTACAAGTGCTGTACTTCCTGGTCCATACAGAAGGAATTAACAGGAAGGTGCAAATTTACAGAGCAGGTTTTCATAAACAAAGACGGCAGCAGACAATGAAAATGCCCACTCAGTACTTATGGTCAGTATAAAAAAGTCCTATCTGGAGAATATTTATCCATCTACAGCTATGAGTCTTGTCTGAGAACAAGAGAACTTTATCATATCCATATAAGCAGTGTAAAATTTACTTTAGAGACAAAAAAAAAAGAGCTTATATCTAACAATTAGAAACTCAGAAATGCCTGGAAACATATGGACACCATTTTGCTAATTTTCCTCCAAGAAAAGGCTGTGAGTCAACACACACAGCAAGCACATGCATGACAAGAACAGCAGCATTTCTTCTGGCAAGCCATAAATAGAACTGGCTGTAAGACACTGGTTCCACTCACACACAGTTTGTGTCCCAGAAAAGATCTCAGAGGCACTATGAAAGGTTTGTAAAGGATGCTTCAGTTAGTCTTACCTAGCTTGGAAAAGTTTAAGACTTATTAAGGAACAGCATCCATATATCAAAATCAGGCTATCAAATACTAGGTAATCATAACAGGTCTGCCAAAGTGAGACCAAATGCGAATGCACATGCATGCACATACCCCTTATTGCTCACAGACTTCCAACAGTACAGCATACCACCATGTGGTACAAGTCACCAGGAACAATTCTTCCCACTCCCAACTGAAACATTTCCATTAGCTTCATCTGGAGAAAGATGGAGCAAAACGAGAAAAACAGAAACAGAGCAACCTAGGTATCTCGTCCTTCTTTGTAGTAAATAGGATATGTCCGTGTGCGCTTGGGTTTTTGGGATCTTTTTTCATTATGTGTTTGGCAAAGGGTTTTAGTTAATTTATTTGGGCTATTTTATAATTTTTATTCAAAAATATTAACTTTCAATTTGTTGTGCATATTGCACAAGGCCCACTGCTGTTGGGAAAAGTTCCCATACCAAGAAAACAACTGTCAGGACCATAAGGATTTTTCTCTTATCCACTACTTCCTTGTTAATATATGGTCAACAATAGGACAAGAAATCATTCGATAAATATACAGTAGGAAGATAAATTGTCAGAAAGAGGGAACTGCCAGCAGTCAATACAATTAGAGACAAACACTGAAGCTGGGCTCAAAGGATTATACAGCCATTTGGGAATTTATTTCCTCAGGGGCTAGCTTTTTATCCACAAAGAGAGCCTATTTGTTGAGAAGTACCATTTTTATCACTGAACAGTTATAGATCATAGAATAGTTAGGGTTGGAAAGGACCTTAAGATCACCTACTTCCAACTCCCCTGCCATGGGCAGGGACACCTCATATTAAACCAATGTCACTTAAGGCTTTCTGCAACCTGGTCTTGAACACTGCAAGGGATAGAGCATTACAACTTCCCTGGGCAATCCATTCCAGTGCCTCACCACCCTCACAGTAAAGAACTTCTTCCTTATATCTAATCTAAACTTCCCCTGTGTAAGTGTGAATGCATTACTTCTCATCCTATCGTTACAAGCCCCAATGAAGAGCACCCTTATAGGCTCCCTTCAGACACTGTAAAGCTGCTATGAGGTCTTCATGCAGCCTTNCCCTGTGTAAGTGTGAATGCATTACTTCTCATCCTATCGTTACAAGCCCCAATGAAGAGCACCCTTATAGGCTCCCTTCAGACACTGTAAAGCTGCTATGAGGTCTTCATGCAGCCTTCTATTCTCCAGGCTGAACAGTCCAAACTTTCTCAGCCTGTCTTCATACAAGAAGTGTTCCAGACCCCTGTATCTTGGAGCTGAAGCTGAAATCCACAACAGCACACATAACCAATTAGAAAAACGGCCAAAGAGCAATATTTATGCAGTGCTGTACACATCTTGGCATGCCTTCTGCAGCCCCAGTATACCTGGACCTGTGGGATTTGTGGAATTCTCAGTCTTAACCCTCACCCTAACCCTAATCATTATGACTCCATAACACTGAGGCAATGGTCTCCAGCAGATCAGTGTTCCAGATGAGAAAGGTGCGCAAGAAGCAATGTTCCTACTGTACTGTACTCACACTGGCACACCTTTTCCAGCCCCAGTGTCCCTGGGCATGTAAGGCTTTGTGGCTTCCTGAACCCTAACCCTAATTTAATAGCAGCATGGAACTGAGGCCCACATTTCCATCTCCATGGGTGTTGTACAAGAGAAAGGAGTGTAAGGACCAATGTTGGTGTACTGCTGTACTCATCTTGGCATGACTTTTGCAACCCCATTTTTAATGGACTTGAGGCTTTTGTGGATTTCTGAAACCTAACTGTAACCTTAACCCTAACCTTACCTGAATGGCATCTTGGAGCAGAGGCTGGGGTCAAAAGCACCACGCATGGCTGATTAGAAGAATGTCCAAAGACCAGTGCTGGTGCAGTGCCCAACTCAGCTTGGCATGCCTTTTGTAGCCCCAGTATACTTGGACCTGTGGCATTTGCAGCTCTCTGAATCCTAACCCTATGGATGGAGATGTGGGCCTCATTTGAACACTGCCACTAACTTAGGGTTAGGGTTCAGTGAGCCACAGAGCAATGGAGATTGCAAAAGCCAAGCAACGAGAAACCCATAAAGCAAGTGTTTCCTCTCTTTCCACCTGTTTAATATCAAGAAGAGATAATTCTGCTGGGTGACATAGTATCATTTTTCCAGCTTTCCCACCATGAAGTCACTTCATGCCTTCCTCTTCCTTGAAGGATGAAAAGGCAAAACTGTTGTTTTAGTTTCCTCCATAGCAGTTTGCATTCAAGGCCTTCAGACTATACTCATAAGCAGAATAAATAGTGTTGCAGGAAAAGTTTGCTTTATCCAGAAGATAGTGGAGTTAGTAAAAATTCTTCTGACAGACCAACTTTAGGGGAGCAAATGCCAGTTTGAAAGAATCCAAGCACTCCTCAGAAACACACTGATCACAACAAAATTCCAATGACTTACTGGAATCTTTCCCAGTTTCACGTCTGCTCAGCTTTCCGCCTCCTCAGCAATATTTCCAGGCCTACAATGAAATTACAATGTAGACATTTAAATTAGAACAGGAGAGGAACAAAGCTAAGGAGTTGTTAGAAAGCCTATGCCAATGAATTATTTGACTTGTTTCAGCATCTTAAGAATAGCATTATTTCAGAACTGATTTTGCAGGGGAATTCATTGCATTTATTTTACTGTCTCAGATCCCCAGTTTTATATTTTGGAATTCTGACTAAAACCAAAAGTCCTTGTTCCACCCAGCCACTGGTGTTCAGAAAAAAAACACCAGCACCTTTTATCTTAGCTCCTCTGCTTACTGTTTGGCACGACTGAAATACTATGTCATCAGTTGCACCACATATAACAGAGCAGGATAAGCAAATCTTCCCATGAAAACCCACATAAGGATTACCGGGTTAGTGCTTAGGCTTGAAAAATGCAGGAAAAGCCAAAATATGTTCATGCTGTGACTGCTTCAAATGGAGATAACGAATGGTCAGAGGCAGTTACTGGTTGTGCCAAATGCCAAACTAGAATTTAGCAAAGTCTGAAACACCAGAATGCAACTGTACAAAGTTTTGTCTGTGCTTGTGTTCTTTGCCGCAATCTTGGAGGATCCTGAAGAGAACAGCTCTCACCTGACTGAGCTCTCAGCTCATTCATCCTTCATATCGTTACTTTCACCATAATTGCATCCTTGTTACTTACTCCTATTTTCAACCTTTCCTACAGTTTTTAGAACTATCATGCCTCATTTTTCCTTTTTGTTTGCTAGACTACAAAAAGCATCATCTCTCTATCACAAGAAAACTAAGGAAGTGCACATCAAAGTAGGACCCAGAGTAAAAGAATAATTAGTACTACCCCATGCCTGGCAAAATTTCACTGATGTTAATGAAATCCTCTGGTTTTAGCTACAGTGCTCTATGCTGCTTTGAATTCATCTTCTCCAGCTCAGTTGTTGACTGACAGCATGCCAACAATCATTCCACTGCAGCACTTATCAACAACCATTAAAGGACTGTTATGCAGTACATAAGGTATCTCTTGATATTTAATTCATTCGTGCCTCAGTAGCTCTACAACTTTTGTTTTAAACCATAAATTCTCATAATAGACCATATAGTTTCCTGTTTCCCTCACTGCAATTACAGCTTACTAAAATACAGTGCTTTTCTTGTAAACGTGACAGCCTTATGCTTATACAGCATTGTTGTGATCTATACCCTTATTATTTAGTCCATAATTTAAAACTGAGCTTTATCACAGAAAGCTTTAAATGTCAGTAATTTGTAAGGTGAACAATGTATCAGATCCATCAAGTACAACATGTGCAAAACAAAGAGTGGTATTTAGGTGCGGTAACCAAATGCCAGCATGCATTTCTAATGGAGAGATGAGGGAGAAGGGTAAGGAAGGACTGCAGTGATCCTAAACAATTCCCTTTCAGAAAAGCTACAATGGCTTCTGCCTTTAGATGGCTTTTTTCTCATTATTGTAAAAAAAGTATCAGTCATATGTGGGATTTACTTTTTCCTGCACGTGTGAGTTTTCATCAAGCTACTTTGAAACCTGCAGACCACCTAAAGCAACATCTTTGACCTTAAGAGCCCATATATTCCACACTTGGAATACCAATATAATTAATAATCCTTCACAAAAGTAGCTGCCTAGAACAACGCTCCAAACCCCTCCTCTAACAAATCTCCAGTATTTGAATATTCCCTCTTCCTTTTATTTGCCTCTATTTGTTTATTTTCTTTTCTTAGTGTCTTGTCTACAGTTAGAAGAGTAAGCTAAAATTTTAAGTTGATTGAATTCTTTCTAAACATCTCAGAAGGTAGCATTTTACTAGTTGTGTTTAGTACATTCGAAAAGGGTATTGTGAATAATTATATAGACTGTAAAAGCAGCTCTAAAGGTCTGGAGAGGGAGTGCTACTGAGGTACATCACAGTCCTGTGGCTTGGAAGATCCTCCACCTTACTTTGCGTTTCCTGTTGTCCTGTCAGCAGGTCATTTGGAGAAGGATTCTTCTCACAAAAGCCAAAGTATCAACTATACAGATGTTCTCTGGCAGAGAGAAACATACACTTCCTAAAGTACAATTTATTTAATCTTAAAGTAGATCTTGAAGTAAGTTAGACAAATTGTATCTGGTTCTTTCCCTATTGAATATAAAGTTCATGATTACTACCTTTAATTTAGCCACTTATATGTTACTAGAGATCTGCAGATGTCCAGAGTTTGATGAAATCGAATCCCATTCCTGGTTTCTCTTGGTTACAAAAAAAACCTAGAAATCTTTTCTTGCTTCAGCATGAGATTCACTAGATTCTCTGTTTTGCATGGAACATGCCTAATATCAGTTGTTCAATTCCATATATTCAAAGTAATCTGTGACTGAACAGTTTTCATAAAGAGCAACAAAAATCCTTAAAGTCTGGATCTTGAAAAAATAAATTGAAATAAACTAATAAACTAATGGAAAAATAAACTTTGGATTGCTCGAAAGCTGTCTTTTAATTCAAATGGGATAGAAACAAAACAAAGACAGGAAACTGAAGCGGGTAAAAAATGTAAGGAAACACAGGTTTTTGCTTGCTTTTTCCCAAAAGGCCACCTGTAATGGCCTTTTCCAGATCTTTGTCATAGTTACTACGTTCAAACCATTGGACTTTTATGTTGGACTTCTAAAAAAACTCAATGAAAATTATTTTTTCTACTTTTACAGTTTAAGCATAATTTCTAACAAACATGTCTGTTTCTCTAAATTAGAATGTATTTTGAATGTGATGGAAATGATTCTAAGACTCTTGGAAGCAATAGTGACAACTTCTTGATGCTGAGGTCACCAGGATATTACACATTTACAACCTGAAAGACCTGACAATATTTTCAGGTCTACAATGCAATTTACAGAAGTTTTGCTATTGTTCACTAGATTAATAATTTCTGTGGTTGTTGATGTATCAATTGCCAAATAATTCAACAAACAATAACAAAAATAACTATAAATTTTACCATTTACTTGGTTCAGACATAGTACTACACTCAATCACCCCTATGTAGGTGAGCATTTTATACTCAGTTAACACCAATTCTAATGGCATTGATGGAACAAAGCAAAGAATTAAGGTTAGTGCAAAGATAAAAATTACAGGAGTAGCACAGAGCAGCCTAATAACCCTTGGTCAAAAATATGTCTTAATACAGCTAAATTAAAGAGTAATATAATATTAATTAAATTAGCAGTAATACTGCGTTCTCTTGCTTACCAAAGTCTGTATGCATGAGAGCTACCATGCTCCTAAGTAGATTATAAAAGAAGTTTTTAATACTAAAAAGCCTGTACAGTGAAAATAGATTGCATTTGAAAAGTCAGATCTCCCTTCAAAATAAAATTATTTTAAATCAATCTCGAAATTAAAATTAAACTTAATTTGAAGGAATGACATTGAGTTTAATTAAGTTAAATTAAACTCAATGTCATTCCTTTTTCCTAAGGCTCCAGATATTAACTTCTGTATTTTAGTAAATTATGCACAGATACTGTGCTTTACATATTAATCACTTTATATGATGAGCTGTCTGTTTCAATTTAAATTTGATTTAACCCAGTTAATACTAACGCTCTCTTTTGACAGTTAAAAGAAACTGTTCTTAGAGACAGAAAAGACATTGAAAACATTATACATTAAAATGTGTTACCTTATTCTGGCATCTAAAAACATGACAGAAGAAAGATTAGGGTTAAAGCATTTAAGGCATAGAAAAAATATTAATAAAGTATTTATTCTTAAGATTGTAAAGCCAAATTGTACCAGTAAGGACCAGTTTTGGTTTGCCTCAACTGTTGGTTGACAGCTTTTATCTGTCACAGCACCAAGATGCCATTAAATACAAACAAGGAAAAAGGGCATGCTTTTTTAATAAGGCAGATCACAAGAATTAGACACATAAGTTTTGACTGAATACATGCACAGCTTTGGAGTATTTTCCTGTGCAGACAAAAAGTATAACAGATTTATATAATCATGCTGACTTTGGATGAGCTAACCAATTTACACCAGCAAGTTTTCTGGACAAGGTTTACTTTTGTACTATGATCAGAAAGCTCTCTCTTGGGAAGACAAGTAACAAGTCTTGAAGGAAAAAACCCCAAACCACCCAAATGAAAAAACAACCAAACAAAAGAAAGTATTTCTATGAGCCTGCCTATCAGATTTTGCAGGCATAGGAAAGTTAAATATATCCAGAAGTTTAGCACATAACAGTATTTTACAATGTTACATGTTTACATGTTAGTTTTTAACTTAAAATGCGAAAATTCAGTGACTGCTAAGCAGAAAATTGATTTGGGCTTGGCTTGCAGTTGTTCAAATGTTGCAGACACAAGTCAAAGCTGATATTCATGCTGGTTGGGATTTGCATAAGCAGGTTGTGTTTTCAAGCTCTCAAAGCCAAACTGGGCATTTTAAATGGTTTGACAGTAATGATTTGAAACCTTCTTTCTTAGAGGCTAATCAATGCAGTCAATACAATTTCTGGCAGTATTCTGAAATAGGATATGGATCACTGATGTCCTCAGACGGAAGCTTCTTAAAATAATTTATGGAATAAAGACAGATGGTGGAAAACCCGAGTCATCTACACGCACATATAACTCCAGTTAACTTCATTATCAGCTTGTTAATTTTTCATGAAGGGGCTGCTTTACTATGAATTCATTATATTTCTATAACCTTTAACTTCTGTTAACTTAGATTTTAGAAAGAGTAAATGTATTTGCAATGGCACATCAGGCTCAATAAACCTGTAAACCCCATTTTCAGAATCAGTATAAAAGATGTCAGTATAAAAATCTGTCTGGTAAGATCTCTTTCCCTTTTCTAAGTAAGGACCAAGCTTTAAAAGAAGTTACAATGTCATCTCCCCTGTAGCAAGGGACTGAAGTCTCCAATGCCTCACCTCTCTAGTTCACTTGAGTACATGGAGAAATACAGTGACAGACAAAGAAAAAAATATTTGCCCATTTATCTAAATGCCACTGGAATGATTTAAGATCACAGAAATAATCCACAACTATGTGAAACTATTGAACATAATGGATGGAATTAAATTACAATAATGAACTCCTTCAAAAGTGTTATGATGTCAGCCTCTTGCCTCTTGTTAAGAAAGAAAAATGCTTTTTTCCAATCAGATTTGCCTATCCCACATTGCCCTTTTAGTCCTCATCACGCTTGTAGTAAGCATGGGTAAGCCCTTCCCAAATGGAAGGCCAAGCCATCAATCAATCAATCAATTACCTATATATAGAAGGAAAAAAACACCCAAGAGCAACACCCAATAATTATATTAATCTGCTGGCAACTGGAGCAACATACTATGCACATTCGAAATGGTAATATCCTGGACTTCAATCAATCTCCCTGTCTTTCAGAGATTGTGCCATCAGAATATCTCCCTGCCAGTCAGCTTCCAATCTCCTGCACTCACAGCACCAGGCCAGGAAATACCCTTTTTGAGACATACTTTTTTCTACTGGACAGAATCAGAATTTACCTTCTGTTTCCTTAGGCTAATAGGTTACCACCTACCTCCTCATAAGAGGGGAAAAGGGACAAGGAAAAGCAGCCTGACAATATGGAGCAAATGTAAAATCTGGGAAGAGTGTGGTAGGTGGTATGATGGAACTTGCAGGAAAACCTCAAGTTGTAGACTGGCAGATTACCTGAACTGCTGAAATTCCACTAGGGACTGTATCCAAGAATGCACATGGTAGAAATACAGGAAAACAGTTTTTTATGCTTTCAGAAAAAAAACCCAAAGAACCCAAAAAAAAAACCCCAAAAAAACCCAAAACCTCAAACGAAAAACCCCCCAAACCAACCCAAAACAAAACCCAAACAAACCGACCACCAAAAAACCTCTAACACCTATTGAGTAGTGTAATGTTCTCATTGACTGTAACTATAGCAACTTAGACTAAATGTAGGAAAATCATCTGCACTCACAGCAATAATGAAACGTCTGTGTGCCAAATCTGCAGTTACAAAGTCGTCAGTGCTGAAGTCTACTGATCATTAAAAGACTTTTACCCCAAAGCATACCACCAAAATCTTGCATGGTGCTTTGAGAACAGCAGTCTCTCTGGTAGAAGTAATTATAATCTTCTGGCAAGATTCGCGAGTGTACCTCAAAATATACAAATCAGTAGAATTTATTCTACTGTATATATAGTAATATATTACAGGTCTTTCTAATAGCAAAAATCACTGTGGTTAAGCTAAACTGTAAACACAATAGCATAGAAATGGTTTTGGCAAACAATCTCTACAGAACAGAGGCAAAACGGAAATACACCTTTGCTATGGTAAGACTGTTAAGTACAGAACAGGAGTAGTTGCCTGTCATGCTCTGAAAACCTAATTGCCAAACATCCAGAAGAGGTAAACATTAACTGTAGGCCACCCTTCTCCTCTGCCCAAAATTCAAAACCATGAATATTTATAATCCTACTTGAAGAGACTGGAGAGAATTTGACAAATGAAAATAAAATGGGACAATCTTCTCTATCTTCCCAGATTTCTTTTTAGGTATTTGTGGATGGAGTGGTGGTGGGGTCATGCATTTTGCTACATTATCCTGTTTGCTGAAAAGAATGCTGTACTTCTCCTCAAAGGGTGGTATTAGGCAGCCTGTATGTAGTGTTCTGATTTTCATTTAGTATATATGGAAGAACGTGAAATCCAGGCATTTAAACAATCAGAAAGCTGAACAAGGACTTGAATAGTCCATAGAATTGTTTCAAGTCTGCTTTTGCTGACTGTTCCACCTTCACATTGTTTGGATCTAGAAAGCAGTACGCTTCTAACTGTATCCAAGACTTACTAAAATCCTAAAAAGCAACGTTTTGTTTTGGTTTTTTTTATGTTTTTTAGTAACACTTCAAAGTTCTCAGAACATTGCAAACATCGACTGATACAGAGAAATCAGGGATCTCTGATAATTCAGGATGTCATGTGATGTTATAATTCTTTTTCCACAGATAGGAAGCAAACCAAGTTTTTTATCCTAGGTGAACTATAGCTTCCAGAACTTAAAATTAAATTCCCATGCCAGAATACCCTTGACTTACTTTGCAGTTCAAAGCAGAAAGAATATCTGGTAACAGCTATCAGAAATAGCAGCACTCTTCTGTAATTGCTTCTAGTAGAACTGCTGCGTTTCAAAAGTCCAGCAACTGGCACTCAACACTGGAAAGATGGTGTTCCTTTACCCAGATGGAGGGACTTGTGCCAGAGCTAGTTCTCCCAAGTTCCCTTCAGAAAGAGGAGCATCAGCTTCTCCTGAGGTAGGCATCCAGATGTCAGAGGCACCACCACAGTTCCTTTGTCTCTACATTATCAAGGATGAAGATAGTGGAGACTTTTGAATAATTGTGTTCTGCTCTGCCATTAACACTTGGGGCAAATAAAACTTTTGTGTCTCAGTTTGTTATCCTTTCCATTAACAGGTCCATCTCTGCATATAACAGAGGAACACATGGAAGGACTTGGCCACAGTATTTGTAAAGTACACTGATCTATAAATCAGCCTTTGCAGTATAACAGCAGAGAAATAATTCCCTCCAACTCCCCCCAAGCACTGTACTTGGGCATTCTGAAAATACTGCAATTCTTTTTCAAAGCATTAGGAATCAGAAACCACTACTGTTCTTCAGCTTGCTTGCTTTATTTCTGGCAATCAGTGCACTCCTAGATACACATGACCCTTCAAAAAGGCTCCAGTCCTCTACAGCTGAAAGTCAATACCAAGTGTTAGAGAAATCAAAGCTATCCAGATGTTCACAGGCTTTCAAAATCAGCAACTCAAGTTTTTAAAAGCATTATCAGTACAATTAGAATCTCTTTCCAGAGACTCTGGAGACAGGTCTTCATTTTGTTTCTTTTCTTCTTGCCTGGCAGTGTGACCTGTATACTTCCTGAGTGAGTGAGATGAAAAACAGTTTTGCCTGTGAAATAACGCACCTGAAAAAAAGATCCTGTGAATCTCCAAGATTCACACTGAGGGCTGTCAAAACGTCTTTGAAACTGCTCTTTTCTTCCTTGTTAGTAAAATAGATACACCACTATTCTTTTTACTTTACAGACTAAATGTAAAGATTACATCTGCAGCATAAAGCACTATCAGTAAGCTAAGCATCACTGTTGCCTTCACAAATAAAAAACCCCAAACTATCAGCAGTATTTATAATGAAGAAATAACAGGAATTAGGAGTATGACCTTGATTGTTTTCTTCCAATATGATAGTTACTAAAATAAAGGCCACGTTGGAAATATTGTATCCATTTTTTAAATGGCTGAACCATTATTTTGTTCCAGGAGTAAAACTTGACTGTAACATATGAGTTCCTCATTATCTACAAATACACAATAAGGCATCAGAATCTCTTTTGGAACTATTCACACTACTATGAAAATTACAGCTGTTTTACAAAAGTGTATTACAAACAAACAGAAGAACTGGTATAGCATTATGCAGAAAATCAGGAGTAGCACAATAAAGTAAATGAATAGTATCTGTTATAAAAAGTCTAGTATCTACTTAATTAAGGGCTATGTCTTATTTAGTCTGTCTAGAAATGCACTTCCTCTGAATAGGACTGGCATCTACGTTATATATGAAGTTGGACAGACTGATGTGTGGTCTTCTCTGGTAAGGTTATCTATCAAGTCACAAATCTAATGCTGTATTCTACGTAAAAAAGACACTTTTTGTCACAATGCACATCATTTGAAACCTGGTGCCATTGGAGACTAAATTTAATTGCTCCTTCTCCTCAAATGAGTTAAGAATGAGCAGGATTCTTGCATTTAAGTAGCAGTCAGCTTGTTTTAAATGAAGCTAATATAACAAGAAACAAAAAATGGAGCCAGAAAAATGAAACACAGCTTATTTTAATATAATGTGTGTTAATCACCTAATCACCTGCAGTTACTGCTAGCACAATCCAACATGAGAATTCTATTGTCAAAAATCAGGCAGGAGTAATAACTAACTGAGAAGTTCAGTTCTCCATTTATAAACAATAATAATAGCACCACAATTATTATGTCCCATGATCCCATCATAAGAAGAAACAGCTTGGTCTCATAGCTAATGAGTTGTGGTTACTATTTAAGTTCCTTCCTCAACTTCTTGAGCTTAAGCCGGACATACTGGAGGACAAAGGGACAGGTACAGCTGGGTTCTATAAGTGGAAGACAACACAAAGCTTTCATTGGGTTTTTAATGAATGTACAAGCTATGATCAATGACAAACAGACTATGCCCTTTTTAATGTTTTTAATAGATAAAGTAGAAGTTTGCAGTGAACTAGCTTTTCATGTCTTGCATCAGCTTTTAACTACCCTTAGCAGGAATTTAGTACATAACATGCAATCTTGAGCAGAAGGATTAATCAGTGCTGCTCCAGAAAGAAGCTGTAGATGACCAAAACCCTAACTCTATTGATTAAAGCAAAATATAGCAAAGATTACATTCAAAATGACTGAAAAACCATAACATAACCCTAGAGAATGATGGCACGGAACTAGAAAGCAGCACATTCCTAACTGTATCCAAGACTTACGAACATCCTAAAAAGCAATATAGAAAGAGACCCCAGCAAGCAGATACCTTTGCCCACACAACATGAACATGCACATAGGATCTGTTTGCTAATGGCATGACCACTGCCTTGGTCACAATTAGTTATGTGACCCACATAACTAGTAAACAACACAGACTTCTCTCCTTTGTGTGAGAGGATCCCAAAAAGACGCAGTCAAACCTGTAACAGCTACACATTCTACAGCTGCAGGATACAAGGTGGGCCTCTAATGCATGCTTGTTGCTTTGAGTCAGTGGTAGGCACTGCAGGGTGCCACCAGGAACTTGTGTGCTCCTTGGTGCCAGATGCTTGCCTAATGACTTACCATAAGTTTGCTTCTTATAGATGGGCAAAAAAGCTACATCTGTTAAAGGTACAGTTCTAGAATAGCCCATGGAACAAACTGTTTTCTACAAATTTGCTCAGTAAAAGTTCTTTGCCAGTGTATACCTTAGGTTAGTTTTATGGACTGAATATGCTGGACTTAAAATATCATGGGTATAAGCTACTTTGCTAGACCATTACAGCCCAGCTCTTTCGTTTTCTTTATACAGTATTTTGTGTGTGTGTGTCTGTATTGAATACTATACACTAATAATATTATATTCATAGTATACATTGGTATAGTATGTAACATAGATTTTTATATATATATATATATACATATACACACACCCCATGCAGTCTCTATATATGTATATGCAGAGAATGCAGCTCTTTTTCACGGCAATTCTTACAAGCATCTTTTGTTTGATTTTTTATTAGAGATATAAGTTTAGATGGCTGGCTGTAAAAACACCCTCTGCTGTTCTGATTATTTCCTTTGGGCCACCTCACCATCTGCTTTTGGAACACATGCATCACTGTCTCCTGCTTTCGTAAATACCAGCTGACTGCCTGACCCTAGCTTGGTGTTATGCTAGAATAGCAAGTACCTACGTGTGCTATATTTTTGGCCAAAAGTCAAACAAAACCCACCTTAAAGTTATTACCTATAGCTTGCCACTGACCTGCTTCATCATTGGACTCTGATGTCATTCTGTTAAAAATTTAGTACCTTAATACTCCAAGTAAAAAGACCTTGACAGGGAATAAAACTATTTCTAGGCTTCTCTTGTGCTTGGCTTCTTTACAAGTATTTTCCATTACCCTACAATTTTGGTAGGCACAAGGCATAATTCTAGATAGAATTACTTTATATCATTCCTTTCCTAGTTACATGATTATAATTCTTATGAAGAACTAAACCCTGGAGTCTCGTAGTTGCACAATGGCCAAAAGAAACAAGTAATTATTTCCTCTTTCTCTTACTCCCAATAGGACACACTCACCATGGACAATATAGGCAATTAAAGCTTTTAAAGATTCCAGATGCTTCATGAAAATCCCACATTGTTTAGCACCAATATTATACAGACCACACAGTTATTCCAGCCAAAAATGTCAAAATCTCCATTAATCAAACAACTAAAATTCACAGGAGCTTCAGGATGAGGCTTATGTGCACTGAATGCAAAATGAAAACATGTAGTATTAACTGCATAAAAACATAAACTATCCAGTTAATACTAAGTCTGCCTTTGGGAGTATGTGACAGAGGACTGATGGAAGTTGACACACCCAGGACTACCATCTTTGTGCCTGTAAAATGCTGCTTTGTTTTCTCAGTAACAGCTCTCAATATTTCAGTATTTTTGCATTTATACTTCCTTCCATCAAAAAGAAGAAGAAACTTAGAACTATCAGGTGTTTTCTAGAAGAATCTGACAGTTTTAAAGACTTGAGTACCACTGAAATTTAGGAAGTATTTTCTGCTTACCTGTCCAAATATGATAACTCTGAATTACAGGTCGGCTTACTTCAGTCGCTTGTGAGGATTAGTCTATGTAACACAACAATCCCTCTGTTTCAAAACAATATAATACAGCATGATTAGGGGCCTCTGTTCATCTGAAATACTGTTCAGAAGTGTAAAGAAAAAAATGATCAAACCTATTCCCTGCTCAAGGACAGTGATGGCAGTGATTGGTAGATACCTCTTAAGCATCTTTGCCAAAATTAATTCCTCTGCTAGTTTGTACAGTAACATAGAAAATTAAGTAAATAAATGATCATAACAAGTGCATGACTTGCAGCCTTTTCCAAAGGCCTTCTGTGCTATACCTGTATAGTTGCTTAAAAGCATTAGAATCTGCTTTAACACGGCCCCAGAAAAGCAAGAAGATGCTTAACAGCTTAGAGATCAGGTATACACTTTGATGTCCTTACTCTGACCAAGAACATGCAAGATGATACAATGAGGACTCACCTGCACGCCATTCCTTCCTACAGTGTGTTAGCACATGATAACAGCAAGTCATTTGTGCAGTGAAATGTGCCATTCTACAAAACAACTTCTTGTAGGATTGATTTCTGAACCAAATTATGCTCAGTACCAAGAAAGTTCCAAACCCCAGACATTTTGGAATCATAATTATAGATCACAATGCTAAAAGAACAGGATAAGAATTCTTGTTATCTAGAGTAACCCAGGTAAGCTTCCCCTGCACCTACAGAGCCTTTCTCCCTGCCTTCCTTTCTCCCCCCCAAAAAGGCGCTTGCAGAGACACTTCAAATTAGCTTCACATTTGCAAAGACAAAGTCTGCACTGATTCCAAGCAATGTGCCCTGGTTTAAGCCCAGCCTGTCACTCACAAACCACGCAGCTGTTTGCTCACTCCCCTCCTCTTCTCCCCTGGTTCCTGCAGGGATGGAAGGGAGAATCAAAAGAGTGTAACTCCCACGGATTGAGATAAGAACAGTCCCGTAACTAAGATATAATACAAACCACTGCTGCTACCACCAATAATAATAATGATAAGGAAAATAACAAGCGAATCAAATACAACCTCTCACCACCCGCCGACTGGTACCCAGCCTGACCCGAACAGTGACCCAGCCCTTTCGGGTAACTGCCCCCAGTTTATGTAGTGGGCATGACTTGCTGTGGTATGGAATAGCTCTTTGGTCAGTTTGGGTCAGGTGTCCTGTCTCTGCTTCCTCCCAGCTTCCCCTCCTCCCTGGCAGAGCATGAGCCTCAGATAGCCCTTGGTCAGACTAAACATTAATGAGCAACAACTAAAACCATCGATGTTATCAGCACTGTTCCCAGACTGAAAGTCAAAACCACAGCACTGCACCAGCTACTAAAGAGAAAAAATGTCTGCTGCTGCTGAACCCAGGACAACATGGAACACAGTGTTTTCTGCTATCTCATTTGATATGAGAAGCTTATAAAGGTATAAAAGAACATTGAAATAATGGCCCTGTTCCTAATGGCTAACTTCACCATGGTGCTTTGGACTTCATGACTGTAAGTGCAGCAGATGGTTGAGATTTTGGCACCTGTCATTGCAGTTTTGGTTTTGCTACAGCTTGCAGAAATCCATACACAAAAGACACTTGTCAAAAACACCAAACCAAACCACAAACAACAAACAAGAAAAAATCAAAAGCCAAGTTGGGGGAAATGTTTGCTGAGAATAAATTTATTGCTAATAATAGCTGGGTTTGAGGAAGGGAATATTTTCCTCTGATATAGGTAATCACTTGTCCACAGATATATTAAATGCCAAAACTGAGAAATACACTGCAAACCAGCAACAGTTTATTATTTTGCATAAATAAAAAGAAAACAATAGGTGGCTTCTAGTCAGTTTTGGCACAATGTGATGTACTATTTTAGATTATTCACAGGTTACAGATAGTATTCTTAGGTGGGTGCTTTAATCATTGTTTAGCTTCTCCATTTATGTAGAAATTGTAATTCAGTTCAACTTCATTTCTACATATAGTACTAAAACCTTTAAGCCTTTAAACCTTTAAGCCTTCATACTGAGGGCACACTCCAAGCCATCCAGATATACCTCCAGACTAATGCAAGAATTTTATCTTGAACTTCATTTTAAGAGGAATTACTTGTAGCACACAAGCATTCTACATTACAGTATCACTTTAATCATTACTTTGATTACTTCATGAGTAAGTACTCTTAAATATTAAAGGCAGAACTAAAAACAGGCTGAGAAAGTTGGGGCTGTTCAGCCTGGAGAAGAGAAGGCTGCGTGGAGACCTCATAGTAGCCTTCCAGTATCTGAAGGGGGCCTACAGGGATGCTGGAGAGGGGCTCTTCACTAGGGACTGCAGTCACAGGACAAGGGGTAATGAGTTCAAAATTAAACAAGGCAAGTTTAGGTTAGATATAAGAAAGAAGTTCTTTCCTGTGAGGGTGGTGAGGCACTGGAATGGGTTTCCCAAGAAAGCTGTGAATGCTTCATCCCTGGCAGTGTTCAGGGCTGGGTTGGACAGAGTCTTGGGTGCCATGGTTTAGTGTGAGGTGCCCCAGCCCATGGCAGGGGGGTTGGAACTGGATGATCTTAAGGTCCTTTCCAACCCTAACTATTGTAGGATTCTAGATGCAAGAACTGAAACCTCAAAAAATGGCAAAAGGCAGTCTAATGGAAATGAAAGAGTTTAAAGAAACATTGAGAGGGACTTAGCCTAGAATGACAGAAGGAGGCTTCTTCACTGAGAAACTGACACTTGAAAGCCTTTCCTAATGTTTGTATTTCCTCTATAGAAATACAGTTTTCAGAGTAAAAGATGATAGTGCTGCTCTCAGTCACCACAGCTTCCATGATGGGTAACTTAGGCCAATCATACAAAAATATATGAAGACAACATTAGGATACAAGCAGACCATTACCACTTGGGAAGCAGCACCCTAAGGTAGCTTCATGCATACTTTAGGTCATTCCACCACAGAAGTTACACTACAAATCAATTGCCACAGCTGAATAAAACCAGAGATGATGAGCATGCCATTGTATGAATCCTTTCCTGGAACACAAGATGGGGAGTCTCACATTTCTCCCTTTAGAAAAGCCATAGAAGAAGTACAACTGGTTCAGAGAACAGCAGTAAGATCAAGTATGCACAGAAATCACACCTGGAAGGGACATCCTTAAGCTAAAAATCTTTGAGATTTGTAGCATTAAATTGAAGTGTTAAAATAGACTTATCACAAAGGGGGGGGAGGTTACTGGGCAAAACTAATCCCTAATCCTTTTCTTAAATTCATTAATGAGCTAAATCATGATTGATGACTGGTTTTGGTATTCTGAATGCCACTGCAACTCATCGCCAAACATATTAATAACTTACTATTTAAAAAGGCTTAAAAAAATGGTAACAAGAAATTTCAAATTGAAGATCTAAACTATTCCACATGACTAAAATAATATAATACATTAAAACATGCAATGAATAGAAAACCCCAAAAGAAACCTATTTTAACTCTTAATCAAGCTGCACAGAAAAACAGCTAGATTCCTAAAAATAATTCTGGAAAACACCTGCACTCCAATAAGTGTGGTATTTGCCACAGGCTCTGTGCTGACCTGACAGCAGTGTCTCAGGACTTGGCAAGACTTTGATTTGGCTTGAGATGGTTTAAGCTTCCTTCCAGTTTTCCAACCTCAGGTATTCACTTCATTTCCCTTTGTGCCCCCAAGAAAAAATCCCGAAAGAAAGAAAATTACCAAAAAAACCCTAATAAAAACAACCACCACAAACCACCAAAACAAAAACCAAAACAAGCCCCAGGTCAGCAAAGGAACACAGTGTTACAGAAAATATAAGGCAGCCAGTCTTCAGTTATCAAGCAGATATATGACAGTCTGTTCTTCATGAGCACATATATACCCTTTCACTGTAAGGATATACATGCTGAAATACAATACAAGGCATGAGCAATCTTACACACAAGGGAACCACAGAGTGGAGATAACTAGACCTACTACAGACACACCATAAGTGACATTCAGCTAACCTCTAACCCTGAATTCCTATTCAGAAAGATCATTTGCTTCCTGCAAGTGTCCTTAATTGAACAGATGGATCACATACAGAAATCATTAGCTACTTCATCAGCTCACTGTATTTCTAGTAGTTGTGAGGGTAGCTGGACCTATGTTTCACTAATATACAGACTTTCCACCTTTGTGGCTGCTCAGTGACTTTAACGCACAAAATACCTGTTCTCAGCATGCTTGCCTGTGCTTGAAAGTACACTGGGAAGCTTCCTAAAGGTGCAGATACTTTCATGTTTTGAAGAATAATAAGATTATGAGAATATTTCTGTTTGTCATACAATAATACATTTTTTCTTCGCATATTTTTGTTCTGATTAGTATTGCACTGCACAATTTACCACTGTGTTAGACAGCTTTCTGTTGTTTGAGATGGAGCTTTCTTTGGTTTTAATAAAGCTAACTCCCCCTCTACATATTCAGTCTGGCTGAAAAGCAATGTGTGATTTGTCTTCAAGACAGCACCCTAGAAAACAGAGTGTGGGAAAAAACCTCTCTACATCTCTCAAGACTCGTATCTGATAGGAATAGGATATGTGACTGTAGTGCATCCTTAAGCAAACTGATTCTGCTCCATTAACTGTTTATTGGGAAAGTATAGCTCTATCAATTAATATGATCTAAATCACATAGTTGAAGGAAAATTTCTTTAAGACATACAACATGCCCTTTCACTTCCTCTCGCTATGCTGCCTTCTGTATGTTTGTGGTTATCAAACTTCCACAGGTGTTAAGGATGTTTGCATAGACGTCTATCACGTTTGCTGAAATGCAATATGTACTATGATATATATAATGCACTATAAACTCTTCTGAACAAAAACAAGGAAGCTTAAATTCTCTCAGTTATATCAATTGCCATTGCAAGGAAGGACAGTAAAAATTCTTCTCTTGGCTTCACCCATCCAGTCACGACTGCCACCACTATCTTTCATGGAGAGTAATGAAGTATTCAGCTAGCAGCTTGTTGCTCAGCTGAGACCTTAACAGCAAGTAAACTGACAAATATTTGAATGACGGTGTTGTGAAGGAGAGAAAGCGAGGTATGTTAATCTCTATCAACTGCTAACACCAACCCCCCATCTGTTTATGCTCCACAGAAAAACACTGCAATTTACTTAAAGCTCCTTATAGGACCAGTTTCACTACAGACACACTGAACACAATTTAGGCAGACTTGTACAGTAAGAAAATGGCAGAACCGTACTTCAGAAAAAGTATATTTATATAAATAAATGCATAGACATAATATATATTAACTATACTTTAAGCCACAGCTTGTCCTCTGTCTTAAAGTCAGGCTTCTGACATATTACATTATACTGCCAGTATCTTACAACTATATATTGCTGTCCCATAAATCACATCACCTCAAACCAATTTCATGCCCACTCTAATACTGTGGCTACAAAGGGCAATTTTCAGAAAATGATAAAAATTATCTTACTTACAAATGTTCTCATAAGTTAGAGATAACGTTGAAGTTTTTTAACTGTACTACATAGAATATACTCTGCTGTAATTGCTGGGTTCATTTTAGTTCTCTGGTGGCATTTACTGAAATGCCATCAATTCAAATTAGTTTTAATAAACTCCATGGTCTGGGACTTGGGAACAGCAGCCTCTCACCAGTATTTTTTCCTCCAATAAATAGCAAGTTAATTAAATATCATCTGATAAAACATACAAATTATACTTCTTTTACTTTTTCTATTTGTCTGTTCCATTTGTCTGTAGACACCATTAAAAAACATAAATGATATCTGCACCTACTAGGTTTTGCAAATATACATGAACACTGGGAGAGGCAAAGACCACCACACAGCATTTACTTATGACAAGAATGCCTTTAATGTCCCTATGTCACCCTCCTCACAAATTCCTTTCTACTTGAGGATATTAATCGATGTGTGTCACTGACATGGCAGGAGATGGCAACCTAATGGCTATTATATTGCTGTAGAAGCCATATAGTACAGCTTCACCCAGAACTGACACCTTGAGCTGAATTGAGAACACTCTCTGTATCAGCTGTCAGTGGACAGCTGATGGGACCTAACTGCTTTATTGCAGTAAGCCATGTCTAGTGATCCAATGCAAATATAGGAGGTTGTTGTGTTTTTTTCCTCTTGTGTTTTTTTCCTCTTCCACTAAAGACATTTTCATTACTTTGAAAAAGTAAAAAAAGTCTTTTTTTTTTTCCCCCAAGAATGATTTGGTGACTCAGAAAAAGATGCCTGGAAATCGCCCATAAACTATTTGTTGCAATTATTTCTTACAGTGTTTGGCATACAAAATTTCAGCTTTGTTTTCTTGCTCAATAGGAAACTGAGGAAGATGACAAGTACCAAGCAACTTGCTACAATTACACTGGAAAATTATACCCCTGTCTGCAATAAAAACTCAATTTAGCAAATTGCAAACTACTGTCTTCAACACCAAGTCAGTCTCCTTCAACTTCTGTTTATATTTCCTAGCTCAATGACCCTAAATAAAAAAGCCAGACTTGATCCTAAACCACATCCTGAAACTTTGATTTACACATGGGCAGGAAGGCCCAAACCATCACAGGTGAGAGAGATACAACTGCAGAAAGAATATTGTTATTCAAACTAATTCACATAGAAGGCAATGGTAAAATAGCAGTAGGAAAATTTAGAAACTCCTAATACCTAAAGAAAATATTCTTTCGTGAAAGTAGTAAATTCAAGAATAAAAAGAAATTAACTTCAACTACAATTAAAATTTCCCACCCTCAGCCTTCCCTCAGTTTTAGGATAACGCAGTTTACTTTTTATGTATTTTTTTGGTCGCTATCACCACTGATCTCAGATGGAGTATTTCAGAGCTTGCAAAACTATTTCTCTTCCATTTCTGAGCTAACAAACTGCATTTTAGGTGTGCATACAGAAACATTTCAGTACCACAATTAACAGAACTACAGTTTCCCTCTACAGAGTACCTCAAACATTCTGAGATGTTTAACTCTATAGACATCATAGGATCACTTGCATATTGCCCACAGGGGCACTGCTTAATCAGGATGCACGTAGTGACACATGTTGCCGCCAAGCACAATACTTCAGTCTCTTGATTATCCTGCTTACATAAGCAGCACACTCATTCCTGACAGAAAGGTGACCTTTTCCAAGCAGCCCCTGCTGGTGGCATTGATGAGATCCAGAGGTTGCCCTCTGAAGCAGAAAGGAGAAATTGGCTCAACTGGTAGGCATTAAATGGACCACTTGGCCACAGCAATTATTGCTTTTAAAACAAAACACCTACCACTCAGAGGAATTGCTATACTGCATTCCTATGTGCATAACTTTTACAATCCAAGTGCGTGTTCCTGGATATAAATACAATCCCCGTATCCATAAATTGCCCAAGTCACACTACTGTTGCTTGAAAACAACTTAGTCCCAGAACAGGGTACAGCCTGCCTCACCATATTTCTAGCATAAAATACAATGGCATTCCAGTCCTTACTCCCTCTCATAGTGCGCCAAGACAGCTGAGCAAGAAATGTTCAGCAGCAAAGAACATCATCAGCATATATATATATATATATATTTATCAAATACAGGGCATATAGACACAGGTCTGCCAACAAGTGAGCTGTAAGCTACAGACAGAAAGTAGAACATGGCAACAGATAGTTTATGAAGACAGCTCCTAGTAAGCTCATTGTCCAAAATGAGCTTCAATAGTTTCCTTAGAAAGTTTTAAGGTTTTCAGTATTCCCCAGCATTCTATCTGCAAAATAAATACACCTCTGTTCTTGCAAAATTCATGTGTTGGCACTCAGAAAGCACAGCACCTTCTGCCACTTTAGAGGCCTATCAACCACTCAGCACAGCAGGTATACAAATTCTTTCTGTCTTGTTCCTCCAGATAGAGGAATAGTTTACAACTAGAGTACTGCTTTGCTCTGATGTGCAGTAAGATCCAAATGGTAGCAGTGCAATTTCAAGCATTATTCAAAAAGATGCTATCAGCACAAGCACTCACAGGTTGTGGAAGGGGAGGAACAAATCAAAGTTCTTCACATACATCGCCTCCTTCTGTTTGCTGCTTAAATGTGGGAAAACACAAAGCTATTCCTGAGAGCAGGTCTGGAAAAATACATGTGATTAATTGAGCACCAGGTAGGTTCAAATTAAGAAAAAATTAGAAAAACTCCTTTAAGTATTACTGCACTGATATAAAGGAAGCCTTAATTCAACAGCACAGAGCTGTAGAAAAACAGAGGAGCCTGGTAAAGTTATGATCAACAAATTTTCTTCTCGTAGCTGACAGTTGGAGAACTTGAGTTTGAGATGAGACAAGTACAACTGCATTTTATTTAAGAGACTGGCCTTGTGGAAGTTTTTACACAACGCTGCAGCATAAAGTGATCTGCAAGAGAAAGATAGATGATGAAAGCCACTAGGTCTGTCAAGTGGAAAGCTTAGTGATAATACCTTATTAAACATGTGCAAGACAGAATTTTCTAGTCCATCAATGAAGGAGAAGACCATAACCTGGCATGCTACTGCTGAGATGTAGCAACACAAATGGTCCTATGATTTTGCTGCAGGGGAAGGTAAAAAAACAACCAACCAACCAACCAAACCCCAAACCAGTGTATATATATTTATTTATAATACACAGAGAGGCAGTTCTGTCCCTTTGCAGAGCTACAACAGCCTGGAACATTTTAAGCCCTATCTCTGACATTACTGTACATATTCCAGCCTTATGTTTGTGCATATTATTATTTGATGTAATTCTTGAGAGGAAAAAACCCCACACAAGTAATTATTTACTATGGCTGTGACAATTTACATAAACTCTTAATTTAGAAACTTCCACTATTTGTTAACACCAAAACACCCAGAGGTGTTTGCTGCTTTGCTTTTTAGTAATGATACTAATTCCATTGCTTATGCAAAATATCTTCAACTGTAAAATACCTGCCAAAAGTAAAGCAAGAGGATAGGTCTGAAATTCAAGCAACTAGAGAGATTTTCCCTCTACCACCCTCTGGTGCTTTTCTTGTTACATGGTTATGGTTTCCCTGTTCTGCCTCAGCCTGTTAAATTAGTACTGACCAGGTGCTTGCTCCATCTTTGCTTCTTCAACATGTCTTGGGCTACAACCTGAATTTCACCAAGTCCAGAAACCTGTTCCAAATTCACTGGCACCCAAGTGGCACTCAGGCCTATTCCTCAGTGGGTGGCAGAGTCAGTATAAACAGGACCAGTTTTGCCCCATCCCCAGGGTGACAGCCGCAATTCAGTCTAAGTTATGCAGCTTGAATTAGTCCTGCAGTCTAGTCTTTATTAGCTGTGCTACAGAATCACTGCGTATTCTAGAGAGAAACAAAATTTCTATTTCTAAGCTACCTTTCCCAATAGTTTGCAAGGTTAAATTAAGTTTGGAAACTGCTTTAAATACTTACTAAAAGGCACTATGTAAAAAGTTAAAAAAAAAATAATAATTCATTGTCCAACTGCTACTCTTGTAATACTTGACTACACTTCTTACATAGTAGACACCATCAGCAATGCCCAATTAACAACATCTTTATCCAAGAACATGACAGAAAACTTATTGTCCTGGGTTCAGCAGTTGCAGTCAGTTTTTCTTCTCTTTAGTAGCTGTGTTTTGA
>NDXB01010102.1:0-25165 GCA_002631895.1 Agapornis roseicollis
CCTTCCAAGACTTGGGTGGTGCAGTCAGAGCCTTTCCCGTTGAAGACCGAGGCAAAGAAGTCGCTCAGAACCTCAGACTTCTCCAAATCCTGTGTAGCGAGTTCACCCGATAGCTTCCGGAGGAGGCCTAAGTTGTTCCTGGCCCATCTTTTATTTGAAATATACCTGTAGAATCCCTTCTTGTTGTCCTTAACATCCCTTGCTAAGTTTAATTCTAACTGGGCCTTAGCTTTCCTTACCTGGTCCCTAGCTTCCCAGACAACATCCTTGTATTCATCCCAGACTGCCTGTCATTGCTTCCACCTTTTATAAGCCTCTTTCTTAATTTGAATTTTCCTCAGCAGCTCCCTATCCGTCCAAGGAGTTCTCCTGGCCCTCCTGCTGCACTTCCTTCTAGTTGGGATGCAACACTCCTGAGCTTGTAGCAGGTGATCCTTGAAAATCATCCAGCAGTCTTGGGCCCCACTGCCCTTTAAGGCTATATCCCATGGAACCTTACTAAGCAGGTTCCTGAAGAGGCCAGATTCTGCTCTGTTGATGTCCAGGGCAGTGAGCTTGCTGCACGCTCTTCTCACTGTCCTGAGGATCTCGAACTTGACCATCTCATGATCACTGCATCCAAGGCTGCTCTGGAGTGTCACATTTCCAACCAGCCCTTCCCTGTTGGTGAGCACGAGGTCAAGCAGGGCACCTCTCCTTGTCGGCTCCTCTATTACTTGTAGAAGGAAGTTGTCTTCCACACAATCAAGGAACCTCCTGGATCGCTTGTGCTGGGCCATGCCATCACTCCAACAGATGTCTGAGTGGTTGAAGTCCCCCATGAGAACAAGGGTGTGCGAGCGTGAGGTTTTTCTTATTTCTCTGTGGAGTGCTTCATCCACAGAATCCTCTTGGCCAGGTGGTCTGTAACAGATCCCTACAGTTATGTCTCCCTTTAACCCTGACTCACAAACTCTCTGTTAACTGCTTACCTGTCCCCAGAGAGAGTTCCATAGTCTCTAGCCTATCCCTAATATAAAGGGCAACTCCCCCTCCCTGCCTACCAGGCCTGTCTTTCCTAAAAAGCCTGTAACCTTCCATCCCAACACTCCAGTCATAGGAGCCATCCCACCATGTTTCTGCGATGCCTATTATATCATACCCTGGTTACTGCAGCATGGGGCTCTCACTCTTTCATGTTAAGCGGAGCCTTAACAAGATGCAGTCTCAGGGTTTGAGTCTCTGGACTTAGCATCCTCCTCCCATCTCATTCTCCTTTTCACAGCATAAAAAAGGTCAGAATGATGTGAAAGCAATGGCTGTGCCTTACCTGGACAACCATGGGATCCCACTGCCCAGGAAAGCACCCTGTGAAAGGTCTGCAGCTGGCTGCAGGAACACACAAAGGCATGTGCTGGGGCAGGGGATAGTCCCAAGAGGGACAAGCAGCTCAGCAGGTCAGTAGGATTGCAGAGTCCTTGCTCTGGGCCCAAAGGACACAGTTGCTGTGAACAGGCACCCACCTGTGCAGCTGCCCAGCTACCTGCCAGTGGGGATGCATGAGAATGGCCAGGATACACTTCAGAGTGTAAGCCCCGGCTCCGGGAGGTGCAGGTCACTCGTCCTGTAGGTAAAAACTAGAAATGGTTTTAGTAATTTTCATTCCCCTACAAACTCTAAAGACAGAGATACAAACGCTTCAAATGATCCACAGCTCCAGATTGTTAAACTGAATAATCTGGTCTTGCTAGCCAAGATTTGCAATAGTGAAATCAGCTTTGCCCTGACACTTATTTGTTTCAGTTCTTATAACTAATTGTCTGTGTTTTCTTCTGTATTCAACATTTATATGGAGACCCTCACAAATAAACCTGAGTACACTGAATCTCACCACCTAGTATCTGAAAAACTAATGCATATGCAAAATTGCTCAGTTACTGATGACTAACATTTCTAGGAAGTCAGAGATAGCAAGGGAACGAAAGAAATACCCAAAGATTTATGTGTACCTTTTCTCCCATCCTGCCAAAAAGAAAATCACAAAGTATTAAATTGTCTGTTTTTTTCTTTTATGATTGACAGAATAAAGTCTCCCAAAGGAGCATATAAATAATTTAAATAGCACACAGTGGTTGCCGGTACCAGACAAATTCACCCCGGCTGTAATTCTGCTTGGCTCTGTAGCATTCCATCTCCAAAGCAGATAAACCAAATGCATAACATAGAATAAAGAAAGAATTTAAAATATATACCAGTAACCCTCTCTAGTAACAGTTATAATATGTTCTGACATAGATTTAAAATCTAAGCTCTGTTTTCAGAAAGGTTTTAAGGAAATTACATGCTGAACTGCTCTGGGATCTTTGGATGGAAAACGCTACAAAGCTTCTAAGTCATTGTTAACTACCACAACTTGCATACATTTACTTTGAACACAGCCAATACAAAGTATGTGTAAAAGATGTTATAGGAGAATTTTAAATCAGGGCACGAAGCCAGAGAATATTAAAGTATATAAGCTGCCTTCCTGTCTCTAGAGGCTTTAGTATGACGAATGCCTGAACTCCTGTTACCCTTGTTACAAAAGTTATGATGTAGTAACTGTTCATCTAAGCACAAGCAGCCCATTGTAAACTTAAATAATATGGATATTACCCTCCAGTGAAAACTTTGCATTGGGGTTCTCTGCCTTTTTTTATTTTGTTTCTTTTTTGCAAAAGAAAACCCACATCTGAGTAAAAATTTTCATTCCAAGCCTACAAAGAAATGAAAAGATCTTGGTTTACCTTCTGATTTGGAAGACTACATATAAACAGTGCTTTTTTATTTGCTTATTATATCATTAGGCAGTTAAGGGGTTCTTTTTCTTATAAATATTCTAGAGAACTAAATATCTGCACAAGTTAATTTGGAAGCTGAACTAAATTTCATTACTTTAAGGAAAACATGGTCTGCTACACAGCCCAAGGAAACCTATGTTGTTTATTTTTTCCTTTCAACGACAAACCAGCTACAATCTGAAATGAAACTATGCTGGGGGAGAGAGGAATATATACAGTTTTGTCTATCAAAGTCAAAGCACAAAGCACAAACATCATTAAACTTTTCAAAACTTTTGTCAGAGGTAGAAATATTCTCTGAGGGGAAAACCAAAACAAAAAATGAAAAATTACTCTCGTTTAAATTCCTTCTATGGGATTTTACCTTTTAAGTCTAAAAGCTCCTTCCTAACCCACAGCCAGAGAGACATTTCAAACAGTGGAATTCAAGGACTAAATGATTTGTGGCTTATTCTACATATGGAATCATTTGCTTAACAACCAAATTGTTTGTGATATTAAGGAATTATTGTATGGTTTCTTAGCACTATCTTAGGCTTCAAGAAGCATTTATTTCCCATGGAAAAAGTCTGCAACCCATAATATAGTCCACTGCTGTGGGTCTTAGGAAGTTAGCCAGGTCATTCCTGAACTTGAATTAGCTGTGCAATACAAATGAACATGGCAGTCCTTAGCCATGTTATCTATGAGCTGGCTTTCAGAAGGTTAGAAAGAACACATCTGCCTCTGAACTAGCCACTTCTAATAGTGATGTTTCCTAAGGTTATCTAAGGAGAGCAGCGTTCTTCCCACTCCAGTACACACACAGCACTCTCTGAACTCCTTTAGAAATCATCTTTGCTAATTCTGCAGCACAGCAAGGTCTTACCTAGGTGTCAGCTGCTGCATTATTACTTGTGTCATGTGTACTGCCTCAGTATGTGTTCATCTGCTCTGTCATTGCTCAACCTCTTCGTGTGTGTTTGTTTAATATTCAAAAAAGGATCACGAGTGACATTCGCTTTCTGGAAGAGCAGGGACACAGCTAAACGTGGATCTGATATGCGCATATGGTAAAAGCTTACAATTATGTACAGAACACTAAAAAGTTAGACCTAGCACAGATAAAAATCACTAAGGACTTTTGTGTGAACTCAAACCCAGCAAAATCGACAGAATTTGCTCCTGTTGAAAATGTTATAAAGCAAATACTAGATGAAACAAAAGTGATTTTAATGAATTCATAGAACCTGCTTTACAAGTATACAGAACATGTAATATTTATCTGCATGTGAAAGTAATTAAATTTCAAAGCATTAACATGAATAGTAAGAATAACAAGAACTTTAATGGTCCCTGCAGAGAATAGGCTAAGCTGGTTTATTTGGCTAAATTCTCTTTCATAAATATAACTGCGGTGCATTTGTGCACACAAGAACAGTAAAGCAGAGTAACTGCCTGAAAGAGAACCAAAGAAAGGTGAACAAAGCAAAAAAGTATGAATAAATGTAAATCCAGTGTAGCAAATATGAATGAGAATTAAAGACAACTGTATCAGCATGCAGTAAGGAAAGCAGCTAAACAAGCATTGCTGTCTCTCAACCACAACCCTTATCTCCTTCTTCCTGTCTGTTTTATGTCACAAAACCAAAACAAAAGCAACAAAGTAACTTCTGAAAAGATATCAGATGCATACCACAATATCCTATTGAAATTCCAGCATACACAAACTGCTTTTTCCAGATGACAACAGACTATACAATCAAGAGAAGTTTCTCTGCAGTCCACCTCTCCTGATGCTGTAAACGACCCAAGCTGGTGGCTTGTTAGACAACTAGTTTGCATCAAAGGAAGCAGCCCTCCCTCAGAGAAGCATCTTTTAACAAGTCCTTAAGTCTTTTAAGTGCCAGTTTTCCAAATATGCTTCAAGAACACAAAGGAAGTCAGTTACTCCAATGCCTGCTTTAACTGAAGGATTTGATTAACCAGCCAGAACGTATTACCTTGGGACACATGACAAGCTTATATCTCTCTATCTCCCCTGCATGGATTTTCAAACTGTTTGTGAAACAGCTCCCAAAGGGCTGTACTACAGTACAGCTTTAAAGCACATGGAAATGAGTGACAGTTCTCTGTAAAATGTTACATTTTAACCTAAAACATAAGCCCTTGAATCATAAAATATTTGGACTTGGACAGAGTAGGGCAGGAAGCTTGGAGAAGCTGCTGAGAAAGTTGTCCTGGCATAAGCCTTCCCTGCTTATTTTCAGAGGCCTGAGGATACCCTAATCATGTTAGATCCATAGCTGGCTTTCATAGCTCCTATTTTTCAGCACTTCACAGTCTAGTGCAATGTGCAGCCTTTAACTGGGACTCAGACTTCCATCATGATGTGTGGAAAGCTTTGGTAACTGAAAGTGGATCGACAAAATCCTGAAGACATACAGATCAAACTGAAGGATCATGTCTGCAGGGAAATCAGCGTCCTGAGCCTGCTCCTGGAATTTGTTGTCTCCGACAGCCATTGCTCATAAAACATAACCAGGAGACCAAGAGGGGTTTTGCAGTTTTACCCTATAGCTGAATGGCTGCGACATTCATTTGAGACAGATCCACTCTCATCTTGAGACAGCTTGAAATTATTTTGTCCTACTTCCAGTGATGGTGCAGGCTGCTTTAATTGCTTTTTTTTCAAACTGGCTTTGAATCTTTGCTTCAATTAACATCCACATACACAACATTCAGCCGAGCACAGACAGAAAAGAGCAGTGCGTATTTAAATGTTAATTATTGTAACCTGTTGAAAGTCAAAATATTCAAATCATTTCAACACATAACGTGTATGTGTAGACACAAAGCTTCAGTAGCAACGTCTGCACCAGCAAAATAAAACCAAATCATATTAATTTCAGTTATCTGTGGTGAATTTCACTGAATCAACACTGGAAATCTAAATGGAAATAACGTGCTCAGACACATCAGTTCATGCTTCTCTCTATACACAGGTTTTTGTAGTATTTACTTTCATTAGCATCAGCCTGTCTACTCACACTTTGGAATCGCAGCAGGTTTCTGTAGTATAAGAGCCTTAAAAATAATAAAACAAATGGCTTTCTGATTCAAGAGATTAGCCTCTAGCACACATAGCTATTATTCTAGCTATAATACAATTCACATCTGGTTAAAAGAGATGTAATGTGCAGAAAGTCCGTCCATCATGCAGGCCTGATGCATTAAGTCTGTATTTTTCCTGTTCCTATATATTTGCTGCGCTCTAAGATTCAACAGTGAACATGAATGGAGGTTTCACAGCCCTTTTTTCTTTAGATCAGAGGTCAAACCTACTGTATGAAACATGAAAAAAAAAATAAATCTAGAACTAAACCCTGGAAAAGATTATTATATCTTATGCATTCTTTTAGACAAGGATAGTCAGTGTTTACAGCAGGGCCATTACTCAAGACAGAGATATTCTAGTGAAGCATTTGCCTCAGTTGCATTGTTGACAAAATAAAGTAACAGTAGCAATGGCAAGCTGATGTTTGTTTTCACAAAGATAATTATTTAAAATGGCAATAGTGAGCCTCTCGCAGTGGCAGACAAAGCGAAAAGCTGGTTTCCTCACAGTAGACTCGAACAACAGTAAGGACACCCCAAGATAACAGCCAACACAAAAGTATGAATGAATGTCATGAGATCAGTTTTATGTCCTCACACTACATACTCTCATTTTCTGACTGTGAACAGGCTCAAGCAAAGACTCTATTTTAGATAACAGAGAGGAGGAATTAACTTAGAAAGATGAAAACACCTAATTCTCTGGTTTTACTTGCGTTCAAAAATAATGCTTGCAACAAATCTCAGGTTGAGCCATATAGGTACTTTAAAGGCAAGCAAGGCAAAACTTGGGAGAGGATAAATCTGGGTGAAATCCCATTCACAGTTTCAGGAAGAGGGAAAGGATACCACACTGAGAACAGAGTGAACAGCACTATCCATTTGGCCTGAGGGAATTACATTGTGCTTAGTTATGGGAAGAAAAATTTATTTTAAAGTGAACAAGACCATTACTCTAACTTCCATAAACCAAATGAGTTAGCTCTAAATTCTAGATGGTCTAGAACAGCTAGAAGGGTCCTCCCAAGAACATGAAAACCTCATTAAAAATGAAACTATACTGGAAAACAATTGAATATGAGAATCAAAGAAGTGAACCCCACCAAAATAATGCATAACTTTCCATATAATAATGACATAATATCTGGGGTTTTATTGGGTTTGCTACTGGGGAAAGGGGAAATGACACAGCTCGGCACAGAAAGTAGCCACACTGTGAGACAGAGTTGATCAATAGCAAATCTGAGATGATGCCATTTGTAGCTTTTTTTTTTGGTGGTGTTTACAAAAGAACATCACAGATGATGAGAATACCTCAGAGGAAATATTAATGAAACATTCAATACAGACATTCCAGAGTCTTTAATTGAGGGTTAGTCCAGCTGTGCAAGTCACACAAATGAAAATTGGCTGTACAGTTAAACACAAAGGGTAACAGCAAATGACATAACATCAAGCTGAAGCTTTTATCACATCACATCCCAGAGACTCATACTAGCTTCATCCTGTTTAACAGCTATATTGATTAATTGAAGGGAGTATGCCAAGAAGAGAGTAGCATATTGGTCACATATTTAGTCAATAATACCTCTCACAAACATCGCTGTAAGTGAGCAAAGAGATTCAGGAGGGTTTCAGGAAGTATTAGTGGAGCAGAGATTTTGAGCAAGGAAAAATACAAGCTGATCCATTTGTGAGAAGAGAAACCAAAACACAGTGATAAAATATGAGTGAACATTCAGGGGAGCACTGTGGCCACGGGACATCTGGGAGAATCACAGAATCACAGAATAGTTAGGGTTGGAAAGGACCTTAAGATCATCCAGTTCTAATCCCCCTGCCATAGGCAGGGACACCTCACACTAAACTGTGCCACACAAGGCTTCATCCAACCTGGCCTTGAACACTGCCAGGGATGGAGCACTCACAACTTCCTTGGGCAATCTATTCATGAAGAAAGGCATGGAGGTGTATGAGCTCTGCAAGGGTCAGTTCTCCAGAGGAGCACTCGCTGCACTCAGCCAGTCTGCTCACAGGGGCTGGAAGCACAGCAGCTCCCAGGTGTTCTCCTGGAGATCTGAGTGATGATATAGAACCTCTGAGGGAAGTCACCCCGTCCTCCCTCCTATGCAACATGTGCTTGGGGCCATGTGATCTCCTGGCCCTAAGCTATCTACAATGAACTTGTCTGCTGTCATATGGCACGTCTCTGCTAGACACTGACTCAGGTGTATCCTGTCCCCTAGTAAATATTCTGTGGCTAGAGACCTGCAGACAATACAAACCATCACCTTAAAAGAATGACAGTTAAGTGCTGAGAGAAGAAGGAACTTGCATGATGTTGCTTAATAACTCCCTCGTGCAAAATGTCTGCAACGGTTCTGCTCGATTTGCTGTCCTAGATGCTGATCAGCATGGCTGAGCAGAAGAACCAGTCATCACTGATCCTTTCCCAAAAAAAAAAAACAACAAACCAACCCAAAACCAGAAGGAGAGACAGCAGAAAGGCATTCAGACAGAAAAGGTATCATAAGGATCACTCCTATGTCTAACCCAGCCTTAGGAGCCCTGAAACTGTTGGCAGTGAATGCTTTCAATGATGAACATCAAGACATACAAAACTGGCTAAGAGAAAGAACATGAAAACCAGCCAAAGTACTTTAAGCAAAAAGGAAAACGAGTTATTTTTTTTAATTATTAAAGCAGGCATATCCTTCAAAGTGAATCTCAGCTGAAGGTATCTTGCTTGCAGTCTGCAGACTGTACTGGGACTACAGCGGGAACTGTACTACAGCCAGCCCACAGGGCACCTTACCCTGCCTTCATGGACAGCACATCAACACATGTCAACCAAGAGCAACCACACTGCTGGGATCCGGCAGTGGGCTGCTGCTGAGAATAAAATAACCATGTGCAGTCCAAATGAATAATGCTATATGCAGCTAGCTAGTCATCAGATGCCCCAGACTCCTGAGGAGGAAGCCTACCTAAAGCCTAAGCCTACCCTTTACAGCAAAACTTTGCTAGCCACAAGAGTTCACATGTCACTGTTTTATATATTGTTTTGGTACTTATTCAAGAGCAGCACAATATAAGTAAATAGCCTAACTGCTTTGATCTTTGCCTTCCCCTCCAAACTCATGATCTTTTGTAACATGATGAATACCCCAGTAAACCCCCTCTCTGTTCTCAGACATTCCTTAATAAATTTCCAGTTGAATACTGGAGACAATTGGTGTAGAAAGAAAACAAATTCATCTTGTGTTAGTGACTCAACAACACACAAATGTGCCAAGCCTGTGGAAAATAAATCTATTTCTATATTCCTTGTTGTACACATACTAGTGCTTTCTGCAGTGGCTTTGCAATCAATTGCTCCTATGGTTATCTCACACATAAGTCAATAAAACCTTGCCATTCATACCAGAATGGACTGCATTTCTAGAACAATATACACTGTATTCTACATCACATCATGTATTCATAGCTTCATCTGGAAATATATCAGCAAAATGTTAGAGAAATATGCTTCCTAATAGGGTATTTTTCTTAAAGCAATCTTTTCATTTTATCACCTTTTACAGGTGTACTGTAAGTCATTTGGTTTGTCATTTAAGAAACTGCCATTTCAGTATTTTGGAATGCACTGTCAACACTAAAGGCTGAAGGGAGTGATATTGATATCACACTCCAAAACCAGCATAACTTGATTAATGGCCTCTATTGCAATGACGAGTCACAGTGCAGTGCTATGGATTTACCTTCTTATGAATGTACAGAAAGTGAGGAGAAGGAGAGGAGGACAGCTGTGCGTTTAAAAGGCCAAGCCACTGACTTTCAGACAGTGGTATTTATTTCACAAGTTGAAGGATTTGTTGGGGTTTTTTGTTGCTTTTATTGAGCCCTGGAACTGACAAAGGAAGCCATAAATTTAACAGTCAACGAACCCTATGGAATCGTGACATTAAATCTTAAATTTAGCATGTACTAAATGAGATCTTTATTATGGGATTCAGTGCCAAAGATATTTGCATTGTTTATAAAACATCACATATATCTTTGCAGACAAAGCTAAAATCTTCATTTTTTTCAATTTTAGGATAAGGACTTACAAAATGTTAATTGGGTACTCTGAGAAATGGAAAGTATTTTAACGTTTTGGATGCATGGAAGTAATTCTGAAATGAAGGCGCCTGCCTTATGCCACCTAACAATATTTCTCTCTTGAATGTTGGAAGCATCCACTAAAGAACAAGCATTAATTCTAGAATCATCACTGAACGAAGCAATTTCAATACTTCTTCAAAGCAAGCCAGCCATGATAACTGAGGAAAGCAGCAAATCTGCATTAAGTACACATGCTTTAGTAAGAGACACATCCTCTGTCCCTCACAGCTCAATTCAGTAGCCATTTTGAAAGTCCACCTTTGCTTTGATCTAAGGCTCACTATATCTTTTGCTTTTTCTCTATTATCCTTCTCAGTAACAGTGTTGGATCACAGGGTTGTATCATGATTTCATAGCTAGTATCTCAGGGGAAACTAATATAAAACTGCCTGCCTCTCAACCTCTTTGAAAGGCAGAATTGCAGAATGCTTCATTCTCCATCTTTCCCCCCATTACTCACGCACTCCAGCAGCTCACACCATTTCAGCTACACAAGCAGACAGAAACACATCAAACAGTGCAGTAGAAAGACTTGGGTCTCATGATCTTCGCTTAAACCCACTCTCCCTGTCTGAATGATACAACTTTAAAAGTACACACTGGTAAAATTCGGGGTTTATGGTATATTGACTTAGGGACTAATCAGCCTTGCATGTAATTTACATGATACAAGAGACACGACACTGTTGTAATTTGTATTAGTAGAGTGGACAAGACTGTACCCAGTTTGGCCCGCCAATATGTTTACAAGAAAGGCAACAAGAATACTACAAGGTTCACTAACACAAACTGTAAAAAAAAAAAAAAAAAAAACCTTAAAGGAATGTGTTACTTGGAAAAAGAAAAGACAGCTGTGGAAAGCACTGAGAGAGAAACAGGATATAGTAGTCTTCCAGCACCTAAAGATCACCATAAAGGTGACAGTGATAAATACTCACCACATGCACTTGCAATAGAACTAGAAGAAGACAGTTGATCTTGCAGTAAAGAAGATTTAGCTTGGCTACCAGGAGAATCTTTCTTCCCACAGTTATACTGAATCACTGAAATAAGACATGGAGAAAGGCGTGGAAACTGTTTCACAGGTTTAGGAGAAAAGTGTAGAATCATTTCCCCCAGATACAAGAATGATCAAGACCTACATCTGTATATTCAAATATCTTATTTCCATAAACTCTTGTGGGTCAAGAGATGTATTTCAACACTTGTGTAAATTTTCAAATCTAATAAGCATTTGTGTTGATTAAACCAGCACAACAATTAGAATACAGAGAAGTAGTCAAATAAACCCACTTGTGTATCTTGAGCTTTTACATTAACACATGCAGCCATTCCCCTAGTTGAAGTAGCTTACATTCATATCCTCAGCTGAATCTTCACCTTCTTTAAAAACTAATTTTTTCCCAGTTTGTGAAGACCTTTGCTTTAACTCTAGTTCTTACCCATTTTCCTATCTGAAATTTCAGCAGTATGATTTCCAAAAATCTACACAATCCCAGCTATTGTACCTGCATTACCCAGTTTACTCTTTTCATTGTACAAGTGGGCCCCTAAATAACACCACCAAGGAAGTGCCAAATACCACAAAGCATGAAATGTTTCTTGTTCAAATAACATGAGATCTAAGTATAAGGCAGGAGACATCAGCTGGCTATAGCAAATGGGCAAGGCAACATATGACATATCAATGTGCAATGCGAGTCAGTCAAGGTCAGTCTGTGCTCTTCACTACTTGCTTCATTTAGGGAGGTAGAGAGGGCCAAAGGATTTTTAGCAGTAAGCTTGCTAAGAATATCATTTGCGGTTCTTATAACAAACCAAAGGGTGAGATCAGATGCCTAGATTTGAGAAGACCACCGTACTCGTGCCTGTGCATTTTTATATACATCTCTGAAACAGAATATAACTATTTTTCAGAATCAAAAGGGAAAAGGACTTCATTATTTTCTGCTCAGTGAGTATATGCAGATGAGGATGTCATGCATGTATCTTAACTTCTCTTTCATTTTGCCATTCAATTATTCTGAAAACTTGTTTACACAATTCTCTATCTCCACATCAATTAATATCAGAAGGATCAGGGAAAGTGTGCAGTTCCTGAACAGAAGAGGGTTCCTTCAAGCTTCTTGAGGGAAAGGGCAAATACTCACAATGCTGATGTGAGACAAGAGGATATTTTTTCTCAACTTGTTTTCAAAGTCAGAGGGAGATGTGTTTCCCACTGCAGTACTTAAGGAGGGCAGGACACAGCCATGTGTCACAGGTTTTCAAGGATTCAACTGCACATGAAAGGCCAACCCTTGAGCCTCTACCCTCCCTAGAAACAAGGCTCAAGGGGCCAGCTAACCAACAGTGCACCTAACTGCAGGAGTGCTGCATATGGACTTCTGCCACAGAACAGAACAGGCTAATTCCCAATGCAAAAACTCTCAGATTTTTCTGAAATTCAGAGAGGTAAAAATCTCTCACTTTTAATTTCTCCTCAGCTTCTTGAATACCAAATGTATGGATAAAGCATATATGCTCTTCAGGAAGCAGAGACTAAAAACACATGCATTTGAGAACGTAGTTTTCAACACAAGGTGAAAAAGTCAGCAAGTTGTGCTGTACACATAGCTGAATCCGAGCCATCTGGGGACACAAAAATAATAGATGAACATGTAGACAAAATAAGTGTGTACATGCACATATGTGAGACTTCCACTGATCAAGTAGAAGCTGCCTATTAGGGACTCCACAAGTAAATGAAAACTGTAATTCCTTCCTTGCTAACTGAACCTCTACCACAGCAGGTAGTGCAAGACTGCTATCCCAAGTTAGCTTTGCTTCCAAGGTGAAGGAGAGAGGCATTTTAACAGCAATACAGGAACTGGTCAAACTTTGTTAGATAAACTCTAACCAAAGACTGTTTTCTGGCAACATTCACAAAGCCTTCTAAATTTAGCTAATACAGCCATCGAGTTACCATGATTCTGTACATGTGTAGACAACTTTCAAAAGAAGAAATTGGGTACAGGTCAGAAATGAGACTATAACAAGTCTATACCAGAACACAGGTCTGCTCAGTATTTTTGAGAGATGGGTAGAGAATACATACCTGTCATATGCACTCAGCCAGATTTTGGGATAAGACTATAAAACAGGCTATGACAGACATTCTTGCAGTCACATTAACAGTAAGGAAGAATTAAGACATACTTTTATCTGCTTTAACTATTGCTTCCCTCTTTGGAAAGCTACATACACAGACCAGACTCTTTTTCCTTTGTACATGGGTGCTCCAGATGTTTCAGCTGCAGTAGTGCCAGTAGCAGTTGAAAACAAACTTCCACAACTTCAGGCAAAAAAAGTCATCTTAGGTGTTCTGTAATGAGGAAGAATGTGCCAGCTGTCTCCTTTTTATAGTCTTAGCAAGAAATCTGGATCCCTTTTACTCACCATCAGAGCAAAGAATAATTTAGGGCCTCCCCATAAGCAGATACCTCCACACAAGACTTTTTTTTAACTACTGAATGCAATTATAATAGTTTAAAAATGGCATTCATATATCTGCAAATCAAATGTACAAAGCTATGAGAAAGGATCTGTTTGCTAGTCAGTTAGCTGTGATGCCACTAGGAAAACTAACAATAAACGAATACAAGGTTATCCTCTGTAATGTGAACATTTCACTGGTATCCCCAGAGGGCTTCTTTGCCAATTCTTCCTTTGAATAGCAAATTCCACCCCCCAAATAAAACCCTTGTTTACAAATCCACAGTAAAAACATGTATTAGCCAAGGATTTTTCCCCTCCTTCTTAGAAAAAGAAAATTTAAAAGCTAGGCAGCTCCCAAACCCTGCAGAAACGGTAAAGACTGTGATTCTTGCCAACCATGTACATTCTAGAAAACTTTGTCAGGGTGGGGAACTCTCTCACCCTACACGAAAACCAGAAAAGATACCCTATAAGCAGGCATTTCTTTTAAAGTTCTTGGTTCTTAATGCTGAAAGTGAAAAAGCTGTGCAAACTGTCTTCTGCATATAACTAGATGGCTGTTAAGAGCATTGCAGCACTGGGAACAGATTGTGTTGGAACATGTCCCCATATTATAAAAATGCAGAGGAGCCAGTGAAAACACTGGAAGGAAAAGAAATACCCACCATAAATATTTCCTTCGGTTCAGTTTAAAATTTCTAAGCTCCTAAAATACCCACATTCTTTCTTAGCTTCCTACTGATGAGTAAACTAGTCACACATCCTATCTGCTCATATTTAGCACGCCTTCTAGGACTCCTTCACTTCAGCTGTACATCCAACACCTGCAAGAAGACAATTGCTTTTTTTTGGCAAGACAATTCAGAAGATACACTTCCCATCTAAATGAGTTCAGAACATACTTCTAAACATACATTCATTCAGTGCAAGGATAGTTGTCGGCTTCCCTAACTAGTACATCAGAAGGCAAGAGACTCATAGAAGTTGTAAGCTTCTTTCTTTCTTTCCATTTCTGAACAAATCTTGCTATGGTAAGGCTCTGAGCACCTGTCCCATAAATTAATGCACAAAGATAAATAACTGCCTGTGGATATTTGATTCAGCCCACTCATCCCCCGCAACTTTAGGGAGGGGGAAAGAAAGGTTATGTAGCAAGCCCAGAAGTTAACAAACACACATTCTTGTAGAGCAAAGGAGAAGAGGTGTGATCTAAAGCCAAGTACTCCCAAATGAGAATGCCCTGCAGCAGAATCTCTTCTTCATACTGAGGGAACTCTAACTGAGCAGCACTGGTGTTTCCAGGGGGAATGGGAAGGGGGGAGCAAAGGGGGAGAGAAAAAAAATAAAGAAATAGAAAAGGAAAAAAAAAAAAAAAAAAAAAAAAAAAGAAAATAAAATAAAAATGAGGAAGGGTAACATTCCAGCAATCAGGCTCAGCCTATTTACAGACCAGGCTCAAAACCCACATTTGTTATGGCCAATGTTTCAAGTAGAATGCTGGATGCAGGGCAGTAATCAAAATCCAAAGGGAGCCATGAGTCCCTGCCTCTCAGCTTACGTGTAGTACATAATCTTGGAGAAAAGCAGAAACACCCAGTTCCTCCTGACACTTTGAATGGTAGTACTGGGCACAGACATCTGCAGAGTCTTTTAGGGTGGTGTTTGTGGTGTCAATTGTTTGCTTATTTCCCCATTGAGCTCAGCTTTGACAATCATATTACATACACACTAGTTCACCTCCCTTCTGGAGAATAAAAGGGGGAGGGACGGGAGGTTGCTGGGGGGGGGAAGTACTAATTTTACTTCAAAGATCAACTATAGCCATGAATGAAAGGATATTTTGTTCCACAGTTCGTTTACTCTGCCACTGACAGTCTTCCAAATGATTCCAGCTGGATTAATGTCTACATAGACTACTTCTGTGTCTTCACTGAATTAGCTGGGTATTTAGTTCACTATCATGCTATGAAAACACACCTCTGACAGGTAACAGTTCAGGCCCCTATTTTTCTAAGAAACTGCCTTCTTTGAAATGAAAACAAAATAATACTTGATGGCCCAAGGACAAGAGAGCTTGATTTCTACTTCCCCAGAAGTACTTCAGGTCAGACAAGCTTTGTACCCTCGTAAATAAATCTGGTCAGCTGTGAGGAGATATAAAGGTGACTTAGAACTGCGGCTAGTGGTTGTAATTCCCCTCAAGGCTTTTATATTAAAAAATAACAATGAAACACTCAGGGCAGCATGTTTCAGGTACAGGGATGCTGAAGATCAATTTAAGTTTGATATGTATGTCTCCACTATTCAGCTACACCAGTTTTGGTTGAAGGCCATGTATTAATTCATGACCCTTCTGTGGGGCTGTGCTCCACAATGGACATAGAGGACTTAGTGAGCCCCAAATTCTGCAAAAACAATGCTGGCCCTTGAGGTTAGAGAGGAAGGTATAGTTAAGAGCTTTCTCGTCTCCTCCCTTTACGCTATAAGCGAAAAAAAGGCTCCCTACTCTCACGCCTCTAGCACAGAGATGAAGCCCAACAGAGGCAGGTACTGCAAACTAGTAATATTTACCCTTCACTGTTTTAAACTGTCTCCTAGCTGCTCCTTCTAGCACTCCTTTATTAAAAGCAGGTTAAGATAAAGGAAAGAATCACTCCAATATCTATCTCCTAGCAATCAGGATGCCTGGATGTGGACAAGTGCTGCATCACCCCAAGTCCTGCATCCCCAAAACAGCAAATGAGTGCACACAGACAAGTGCAGACAAAAGGGGACAAAAGAGTATTGACTTTTATAAACTTTATGTGGGACCCAGCATATTTTACAGGAGACAAGTATCATGACCATGTTAGAAATTGTAAGTTTTGACTTTAAGTCAAAAATAAATACTAAGAGAAAAAAGAATAAAGAAAGCAGTCATCTGTAATGAGATAATGAAACTTTTCAGCTCTAATACAATTAAATAAAGGACATAAAACCAGGCTGATCTGTGTAACCACACAGAGTAACAAAATTAAAGCAACTTTAGAGCTAGACAACTCACAGATATCAAAATTACACACATCTGTTTACATTCAGTTTTCATACCTTAACATCTGAATTGTAAGCAGTATCTCTCTGTAGCAGGCTGGCCACCCATTACTCTGTTAGAACCACAGTATCAACATCTGCTTCTTTACCAAGTTAAAAAAAGCATATGTGCATATACATACATATTTTAACAATGAACCACGGACATTTCATTCTCCATATTGTTTTTTTTTGCTACATTCTATATATAGTAATATCATCTAAATGTTTTAAGAGGCAGCTGTTCAAAGTACATGTTTTTTTTTTGAGGTAGGTTTCTTGATCTCTTCTTCACTCCCAACCTGCATGGGGTCAATATGATCAATTAAAGACAGTCACTGCAGAAACTCAGGTTGCACAGCCAAGATGAAAGGTGGAACCTTTGGGGAGAACACAATGCCTGTAATTCAATAGCGCAACTTGCTTATTTCCAGATGCTTCACCAATTCATTGCACTCAGTGCCAGTTAACCAGAGAACTTCAGCTCTTCTCTTACCACTTGGCATAGTTCTTTTAATTCAGTAAAACCCTGCAAGAGCAACTTGGGAGCCCTGACAATTCTTGTTAGTGACAAAGCTGAGAGAACTGCAGGAAGGGATGAGAACGGCTGCTTTGCCTTCACTTCTCCAGCAGCGAAGCAGAAAAATCTGTAGGAACAGATAGGTTGTGGTACTGCAGTTCCAGGGAAAATACAAGCTACAGCTACACTACATATATCAGTCAGTCACAGAAGCAGTCAGAGGTACTCTTCAAGTCAGTGTATCCACCCCAGAAGCACTGACATGCAGCCATAGCTAGAAGCAAAATTCCCTTCCCATCTCTTCTTAACTCAAACAGCTTGCAAGTAAAGCAACAACAGCCTTTCATTATAATCACACTCTAAAAAAACCCCACAGTTACTGCACTGTAGGCATTCAGTGAAAATATTTAATTCTCCATATTTTCTAAATCACACCAAATAAAAAAATAGTAACGGACAAATTATTATTAATGTAATCAGGTATATTAAACCCTATTCTGCAATATAAAAGCACCAGAATGTTGGCTGGGCATCAACAACACTCAATTCAGCAACAAAAATACCAGGTCTAAACACACGTGTTGTATTTTCTAAGGAAGATGAGAAACATATGGGCAACAGCCGTAAGATGCACCATCTACACACTTGGGAAAGAAACTGTCAATATGAAAAGGAAGGAAGTGTTCACTTTCACTAGCCATGATGACAGATTAAATTTATCCCTTCTGATTCCATTGAAACTATGAATTAGTTGAAGGACCAAATCTGACACAAGTGAACAGTAAAGTTACACTTCAGTTCTCTAGCACTGCTGCTCATCAGAATTTCCTGGCCTACTGCAGAGCCTGAAAATAGCATTATGCTTCAGATTCGGTCAAGATGGGTTTTGCTACAGCAATCTAAAAACCTGAGATTCGCACACTGACAGGTAATTACAGGTAAAACACATCCTATTAAAGGTTAAAATGCTCCAGTATCTCAATATGTTACGATACATAATAAAAGCTGAACAGTGTTTGGATTTGAAGGCTGTCAGGAAGATTTTGCAGTTAGCTCTGTATCGGCCATGATTCCAGATACTCTGAATGAAATTATCTATGCATATTTGCTACATGTACACAAACTAAAAGCAGTACTATTACCAAGTTGACTTCATCCCACATAGTTAGCAGAGTTATGACCAATAACATACAACTCTGAAAATATAAAGCTGACTTCAAAACCCCCAGTTTTTAGTTCAGGTTTCAAAATTCCACAGGAAAAAGTAATTTCATGAGATCCGTAAGAGACACCCTCCCCCCCAAGAACACTAAACACTTGATGCATGCAGTTTAGCAAGATTTGCTGCTAACTTTCATCCCTGGGTATGTGATAAGTAGGCTGCTTTTGCCTTTAAAAATTTAGTAGGCAACTAAACTGAACATTATACACAGTAAGCTTCTTAGTATTTTATTTGTTGCATCTTTGATACAGAATAAGCTTTGCTGATATTCACTGCAGCATTCTGCTGATGTAGCAACAAAAGATTACATTATAAACAAAGAACAAAGTTTTTACTTTAATTTTTTATGTAAGTGTAATTTTTTCAGTTGACAAACAGCATCGCAGTTACTGGAAAACCCTGAAATAAGTGTGTAAGCTAAGGCAATATTTTTAATCTCCAATTGGTAGTTTTCCTGTATTTATCATAAATATCAGAAGCTAAACTCCAGCAACTAAACATTTCTATAATTTCCTAGCAACCAGGATTCAAATAATGGAGAAAATATAGAACAACAACATTTCTTTTCACTTAAGTTGACATCTGCCGTCTATTTACACTACGTATGTTAAATTCCAGAAAGCTCATGGAGGGTAAGGAATTTTGAAATAACCTGTTAAGCATTACTTAAAATGGCACTTTTGTAACTTGGGTCTGGGATTTAAAAATTACTAAAAAACAATAAAAGACAATGCACTGCAGTATGTCTATACCAATATTACATAAAAAAGACAAACTACTCCATAAAGTGTCACTGAGATGCTCAACCAAAAATAATATACATTTGTATCTATATCAAGATAAATATTACTGTAAAAATGCTCACATTAAAAAATATAGTTATTATTGTTTGGATTTTCATTAAAACTAGAAGGGACTACATGAGCCAAGGTATGAGGAATTTGTATATAACGACATGCTTCCTCATTTTATAGCACTAATAAAAAAAAATAGAGAAAGCTCTATTATAAATCTTTAATAATGATGGTATAATTTCCTAGTTTCTTTTAAAAACTTTACTACATGGGTGTATGTGCATGCAAGTCTGTGCACATATGCCTGTGTACATCAACACACAAGCACAGAAAAAAATATCAAAGTGTACACATTACACATATACACATTCCTGCATGTAACACTTCTGTAATGCAAACAGTATGCAGGGATTCCTCCCATGCAACCATTAAGTGCCACACACCATACTTTCTTATTTCTCTATGTTTTATCCAGAAAATGCAATAACACTTTCGTATCTGGCCAAATCTAAGTGTTAAAACCTTTAAAAATCATGATGTAATTTAGCTGTAACATCACACACAAGAAATAAACGATACTGCAAATACTGCAGATCACAAGTTCAACGTGAAGCTTTGTCATGAAATGGAATGTAAATGATTCTAAAAATTAGTACTCAAAGATTAGTTAAATAGTATGGCAAACAGCTTAAATTTGTAGAAAGTTTAAAATGTAATTCACATTACAAAGACTGGAGATACTTTATAGGTAGAACTTTCAAATATGGATATGACTGGCTTTTATTTTTAAGTTTACTTCTATTAGAAATAGACTTGTTTCCTGTACAGGTGATGCTCTGTCTATACCATATACAGTAGAAAAATAAATTCTTTAGCAACCTAGAAATAGTTTATAAAACTCTTGAAGTTTCATTTTCTTTGATAAACATGCCAAGATTAGACTGAAAACTATAAATAAAAACTATATAGACAACAGGTAAAGTAGAACAAGTTAAGAGTACTATAATTTACACGACAGACTTTATTGTACTATTAACTCCTGTGTGCTTTGCAATAGGAATAGGGTTGACTTTTCTTTTTTGTTTATGTTTTCTTAGAAAAGATAATTACTTGCAAGAATATAACACAATATCAAGGTAATTTATAATATACATGTACTTCAAACAGCAGCCTGGTTTATGGTATTGTAGTAATCTAGAATGATACTCCAAGTCATAATTAGAAGTACAATACCTAGGACATAAGTGGCAAAGGCAATTTTTATTTTGGGAAAATGAAGCAAATCAAACTCTTAAAAGCCTTAATTCTCAAAATCATCTATTTACTATAATACATACAAGATGATCTTAAATCTTGTTATAAGTGAAGATTACAACAGTGACCATCATAAAGCTTTTTTTTTTAACTACACAAAACATTCTAGCAGCTGAATGAGCCGGAACTGTTTTCTTCTTTGCAGACCTAAAAAAGGTGAATTTTGAGCATGAAAGAAAAAAGCTGCTATGAAAAGTCTCACAGGTAGTGTTTATCTATGGTCTCTCCTTTGCTACAATTTGTAACCTTCTAAGTTTTTTACCACTAACAAAATAATTAACCCAAAGATTTGTTTAAATTAAGCAGCATTCTTTTACAGCAAAACTGGTACCAAAGTAAAAGTAAAACAAATGAAATAAAAAGAGATAATTTAAAAACATGGTGAAACAAAAAAAAAAACCAAAAAAAAACATAAAAGAAAAATCAGTCATTTGAATTTTTAGTACAACATACCACAGGAAAAAAAAAATAATGCAAGTTTATGTGATTTTATATATACACACTCCAAAGAGGTTAATTGTCAGTACCCAAAGTATTTATTGCTATGTATTAGCAATGCATTTTTGTATATCTTTAAAGGGTCACATAAAAATAGATTTANTACAACATACCACAGGAAAAAAAAAATAATGCAAGTTTATGTGATTTTATATATACACACTCCAAAGAGGTTAATTGTCAGTACCCAAAGTATTTATTGCTATGTATTAGCAATGCATTTTTGTATATCTTTAAAGGGTCACATAAAAATAGATTTAAAGAATAGATTAATTGAAGTCCTAGATTAAAACATTGTTTGGTTTAGAGAATTTTACTACAACAAAATTCATGTTTATGTATGAAAAGTTATATAACCTTATATGAAAATGTCATGAACTATTTTCTAAACACTACATGTATTCCCAAGTGGGAAAAATTAAAATATCTAAAATATATTAGATTAAGTTTACAAGACCATCAATGATCTTTTAAACATGCAGCTGTTTACAGAATTAACAGTTTTACAAAATGTTTAGTTCTGTAATGGAACAGAAAGAAAGAAGTAAGCAACATCAAAATTTTTGTACAATATTTGAAACTCACTTTTACAACAAGCATGTCCTTGGTATTGTGCTGTAAGAAATAATAAGCAAGTTCACCCACCCCTAACAAACTGTCCACAGGTTTACTTACAAGTAAAGATGGATGGTGAGGGACTGTAAAATTCTCAACAGTGCATTTTGCATTCTTCCATAAACCATCCTAAGCATACCATCACATAAGTAGCCAGGAGATTACAAAATAAACTACAGCTGGGCTTTAGTTGTTTACACAGAATGCTTGTATGTGAATAAAATTGCCAAAAATAGCATGTTAAATAACAAAAACAGCCATAAAGCAGGCTGTAAGCATTGAATGTTTCATAAATGTAATTTTTTAAATCATTAAATTTCTATAGAAAAATTTTATTCACAATATATTGTGACAAACTGTCACAGGAATGATATAGTGATTGCAATAAGGTATCATGCAGCAGCAGCTTTGTACTTTATAGCTATTTTTGCTTTTAAAAATTAAACCTCTCCAGTCATGCTTATCACACAGTTTTTATCTGCAGTGTGTACAAATGAGGAACACAGTACAGGATATAACAAAAAGATGTCCAATCAGCTGGATGGGAATTATTTGTCATAAATATGAAGTATATTACTGTATCCTGAAACATGCATGTCTATAGCTTGTCTTTACTGTCCAGTGCCAGGCTGCCTGCAATCATCTTCTGTTTATATAATACCAAGAGGGTCTGCTGGTAATTGTGACTGTATCAGCTGAGGCTGCAGCGGTGGTGGTAGCTGAAGAGGTACCATTGGCTCTACCATCTGCACCGTGTTGGAAGGAGGTGGCTGACATGCCACTGGGTTAGGTGCTTCTACAATCTCTCCGTTGTAAAAGAAGAACTGACACTGTTGAATGAAGGTCTCTATAACCGACTGGTGGATTTTGGTGGTAGAAAGAAACTCTCTGTTTTCAAAATCAGGTCTCATCAAAGTAGGCCAGAAACAAATTGATAAGTTATCAGCAGTCATAAAGTTGGTTTTATATTGCTGACTAACCCTGAAATGAGAACACATACAGTATGAAATACAACCAGTATGCATTCAACTACAAAGATTTTCATAGCTCTCTCACTGTAAGCATTCTTATTAAACAATCTCAAGGGTTTTATTACTTTTCTCCAGCTATCCATTTAAACAACTGTTCTTGGTTTTTGTTTAAGCTATTATGCAGAAGAAAATTTAGAAGCCATGACTTGTCAGATTTAAATAGATAACAAATATAAATCTGATTCAGCTATTAATCAAGAAATAAGTTCAACATTCCACCAACATTTTGAAGTTACAATAATAAGCTTTAAATTTCTCAACCAGCTACAGGATTTCATAAAAATAACACTTCATACATCAAAATGTCTACAAGACATCCATTTGAATGTCTAACGGAAATGGCTTCTTACTGTAGGACAGTCAATAATAACTAGCATCTATGACACTCATGATCTAAATTAATTATTAGAATACTATTATGAGAAAGGAAAAAACAAAACACAAACAAAACCAACAAGAAACCATCCTGTTACAAAACTTATCTACAATTAAATGCCACCTAAAAAAAAAAATGCACTGCTTCTCATAAGTTAGAGTCAGGATATTCTGTTTTCTAAAAAATACTCTGCGTTCTAAAGCAATTATCACCATTTTTCTAGAAGTAATTGATGAAAGATGTATGAAAAATTATGTGTTAATAAATCCAACAAACACCTAAACTAGGAACATGCTAGGAAACAAACATTCAGCTAGGAACATGCAATTCCTAAATTACAGTAGACAGTACAAAGGTAACAGCTACAGTTGTCCTGCAGAAATAGAGAGAAAATAAAACTTCAGCAACTTGTCAGCTACAATTTTGGTGATCAACAAGAGCAGACTGCAAGAATTTCTGACAGCTGGCTGTAGTCCATAAATTCAAGCTGTGAAAACCATAGTAAACACTAGAATTAATGCTATAAGAAAATATTTTCACTCCTTTACACTGCATGTACAGTGGTAACTATAAAGGGTAGACTTCCATTTTAGCATGTGCATTACTTATTACAAATAGTGTGAGGGTACACAAATACTGCTTCTCAATCTGGTTTGAATAAGCTTGGTTCAAGGGATATTTGGATATTATTTCTGAGAGACAGCAATAGTCATAATCTTTTTCTTTAAAAAAATTATATTTTACCTTTATTTAAGGATTAAAGAACCTGAAAACATAAATGTAAGCTTACACTCTGTTTAGCATTTTTAAAGAGTTTTCTTCATATACCAGATTTGTTTGTGTATAAATTCCTCCTGACTCCAGTCAGCACAGGTTCATGAAGGGCAGGTCCTGCTTGACCAACCTGATCTTCTACAGCAAGGTGACCAACCTGGTTAATGAGGGAAAGGCTATAGATACTGTCTATTTAGACTCTAGTAAAGCATTTGACACTGCCTCCCACAGCATTTTTCTGGAGAAACTAGCTGCTCATGGCCTGTATAGGTGGATTCTCCACTGGGTAAAATATGGCTAGATGGCCAAGCCCAAAGAGTGGTGGTAAATAGTGTCACATCTAGTTGGCAACCAGTCACCTAGTGGTGTCCCTCAGTGCTTGGTACTGTGGCCACCAATGTTCAATATCTTCACTTATAATCTGGATGAGGGGATCGATTGCACTTTCAGTACTGCACTTTTTCAGATGGTGGCTGAACATGAGTCAGCTTGTGCCCAAGACGCCAAGGAGGCCAACAGCATCCTGAACTGTATCAGCAACAGCACAGCCAGCAGGGGCGGGGAAGTGACTGTCTCCCTGTACTTGGCACAGGCGAGGCCACACCTCAAATACTGTGTTCAGTTCTAAGTGGGTACAAAGAAGAGCAATGAAGATGGTGAAGGGTTTGGAGAACAAGTCTGATGAGGAACAGCTGAGGGAACCAGGGTTGTTTAGTCTGGAGAAGAGAAGGCTTATGGGGAATCTTACCGCTCTCTACAACTACCTCAAAAGAGGATGGAGTGAGGAGGTGGCCCACCTATTCTCCCAAATAACAAGTGATAGGACAAGAGCTAGTGGCCTCAAGTTGCACCAAGGGAGGTTTAGACTGGATATTAGGAAATTTCTTTACTGAGAGGGTGATCAGGCATTGGAACAGGCTTCCCTGGGGAGTGGTGGGATCACCGTTCCTGGAAATGCTCAAAAGTGGGATCACCATTCCTGGAAATGCTCAAAAGCCACATAGATAATTGACATGGCTCTTCTACTTGCAGTAATACAGTTACCTGACACTGAGCATTCAGCTGTACTACACAAATAAGTGATCAGCTAAAGAATTGACAATTCAGGTTGCCACTCTCACAGAAATTTCTATCAGGTCCATTAAGAACTACTGAACACTTCAGGTAACTAGTAACTGTGTCAAATTTGAGATGTTTTGTTTTACTCCGGATACATGCAAGCATATCTTGCAATCCTGTAATATGTAAATGCATGGAATAATTAGATTCATTGATATGATTTTATCTATTTTAGGGCTGAATTTGCTGTATGGACTAAAAAGGGGTAAAAGGTCCATTTCTGCCCACACATTACATGCTCAGTTAAATCTTTACAAATACCTGCAAAAAAAAA
>NDXB01010114.1:25777-45049 GCA_002631895.1 Agapornis roseicollis
CCCCCCCCCCCCCAATCCCTGCACAGCGCAGCGCCTGCTGCCCCCCAAACCAGGCACATCTCCAGCACCGAGGCTGGGATCAGGATGTGTCCCCCCTGCCCGTGCCGCAGGACAGCAGCCTTGAAGATGAGAAGCAGGGAGGGGGCAGTTCCACCTCCTTTGTGCGGGCAGGAAGCAAAGACTTCCCAGCTGGGCTCCATTTAAAAGTGGATTTTAATCTCCTTTCGTCTCGCAAAGGGAGCAGCGTGGCCCGGAGATGCTGCTGCCTTGAGACTGGTGTGCATTGTACTGCAGGGCAGATTCATTTCCTCCCAGGAACACAGCCCAGCGCTAAACAAAAAGCCCAACCGCTGACAAACAATCGGATCCCAGCGGGACCGGGCTGTGTGCTCTGCGGAGGGGACAGCTCTTCCCCTTCCCTGCTTGCACGGAATCAGAGCATCAACTGCGTTGGAAAAGACCTTCAAGATCAAGTGCAGCCTTTACCCCACACCTCCTGCCCTGGGTGTTTTCCCCTCTTCTCCCACCCCAACGGGTGTTGGAGCCTGCAGGATGTGAGGAGCGGCTAAGAGAATGAAGGGAGCATCCCTGTACCTGTGTCATTTCCAGGGCATTCATCACGGCCGCGAAGCTGAACATGTTCCCCATAGTGCTCTTGAGCTCAGCTGCCAGCTGGATGGTTTTGTGGAGCAGGGCTGCCCGCTCCTCCGTGCTGCCCGTGCAGCCCAGGATGTCCACAGCGATCATGATGGACATGGTGTGAAACCTGCCGTGGGGCGACACACAGAGCGGGGTCAGTGCAGGGGGAATGGGGATGCTCCAGGGCTCCTCCACCCCGTGGGGTGCAGAGGACCCCCCTGTGCCAAGCTGGGGACATCCCATAGGAGCTAAGCCATCCCCTGCAGTACCGTTCCAGCAGGTCAAGGCGGAGCTGGTGGCCGTGGGGCAGGGTGAGCAGCTCCATGCCGGAGCTCACCCCCATCATCTGCTGCATCTCTGCCGTCACCCCCAGTATCCGGGCGACCTGGCAAGGAAGGGGAGAGCTGATGAGAGCTGTGTTAATTGAGGAGAGGCTGAAGCAGCCTCTGCCTGACACAGGGCAGAGCCCAGCAGGGATGCTCCATGCTCGGGGTGCATCCCAGAGCGATGGGAGGGCAGCGGTGCCCATCCCTCCCGCCTGGCCCCGGCCGTACCAGGCAGTCCACTTTGGTGATGTGTTTGGCCAACGTCTTCACATCCACCTCTGCCAGCAGCTCTTTGACCTTCTTGAGCACAGCCATCTCCAGAGGCTTGTTTTCCATAGGGATAAGCAGGGACTGGAAGGCTGCAGGGTTGAAGGAGGAGGTTGTTTCCATGGTGGGGGGCACAAAGCCCACATAGTCCAGCTCTCCCTTCAGCCTCTGTGCCGCCTCTGCTTCCCTGGAGCCATTCTCTATAGTCCCTCTGTGTCCTTCCTCCACCTTTAGCCTCTCCACGTAGCTCTTTGTCGGGAGCTGCTTGGTGTCGTGAGCCGACCGGTCCCTGCTCATGGGTGAGGTGGGATGGAGCTGGCAGTAGTGCCCTGTGTCTGGCTCGCTGTAACTGTTCACAGAAGGAGAAGGGGAGGCACGGGCATAGCCGTGGCACGGAGTCGAGTGGGAGCTGTGGGCAGGGTCTGGCAGGGCTTTGCTGCTGTTCCCCTGGCACAGCTGGGGCTCGCTGGACCTTCTTATGACTGGAGAGGTTGGGGCAACTCCAGCCGCTTGGCAGGCATGGGGCTTTAGCCGGGTAACTGTGGGGAGAGGAGATGCTGTTACCGGATACACACGTGTATGGACCACGGCTGCAGCAGCCGGCCCCATCCCCAGCCCTCTGCCAGGTCAGTTCTTTGCCATGCACAGAACCAGACATTGGTGCTTGTCTTTAGAGCCAACACCGTCCCCTCCCCAGGCCGCTGCATCACACCTGTGCTAAGCCCAGCCTGACCCACATCCCACCACCCCCAGTGGGATGCAGGGGTGATGTTTACCTGTGCTGTAGGCGGGGGATGCTGGGCTCTCGGAGATGGGGGACATTGGGGAGTGCAGGTCTTGGATCTGGTCCACGCTGACGGCGCAGTTGCGAATGATGTCTCTGTGGTGGGGCAGGGACACACTGGGGAGGGGGGGCAGATGGGACAGGTTAGCTCCTGCAAACAGGGGCTGGGCAAGGGATGAGGGTTTGCTGCCCCATCACCTCCTTCCACAGCCACCCATAACGAGCTCAGCTGGAATAAGTCCCTGCAGGCAGCTGGGAGCAGAAGAGATCAGTGCCTGTATAAAGCAGAGACAGTGCTGCCTTTGGGGAGCTTGGTTGTGTAGATCACTTGGAATGGGTGTTCTGATGCTAAGGTACATGGGAAGGGATGGCTCGGGTGCTGCAGTGAAATGGCCCTAGGAAAGAAGTCTGGGGGTGGTTGTGCTGCAAGTGGTACCTGATGGATGCATTGCTTTATTTCCACCAGAGAGCTGTGCTGGGGTGGTTTGGGGAGCTGCTGCTCTGACCCAAAGCTTAGGAGTGGTGGAAAGTGCCTGGAAGCTGGCCCTGGAGCCCAGCAGGCACTGATGGAGGTGTTGAGGTGCCTGGGTTGGTGACCTGCAGCACATCTGCACATAACAAGGTCTTGGGCTGGTGGAGCAGCACTTATGGCCTGATGCAAACACTGCGTGTCAATGGTGCTGCACAAGGTGCTGTGCACATGGAGGGTTGCAGGGAGGCATGGCAGGTAACTCACTGCCAGGGGTGAGGACTGGACTGCTGTGATGCATTCAGCCTTGAGTCCTGAGCCTCTATGGTGGAAGCAGGATGGGAGAGCAGTGTAGTGATAAGGGATTTAGGGAAAACGTGAGTGCTGAGGACAGCCTGGTGGATCTGGGCTCTCCTGAAGTCTGAGTACTCTCCATTTCCCTGCCATAGCAGCCATTTGTCTGTTTCCTGCTAGTGTGTTCTCACCCTGCCCTTGGGCTGACAGGGATGGGCTGTATCCCACAGGGGATGCAGGCACAGATGGGATGCTCTGTGTGAGGGTTTATGCATGGCTCTGCCCTCCCAGCCAGGCTCTGAGCAGCCCGGGGCTGCCAAAAGCAAGTGATGCAGAGGGGATCTCCTTCTCCACCTCCAAGGTTAACGTTGAGCAGCTCAGCCCTGTGGAGGCTGTGATCTGGTGGCTGCACAGACCCCCATCAGCACAGCTCCATTCATCCCTTCCTGCCCATCAGGCTTTCAGCTCTGCTGATGCAAATGCTCCAGCTGAATGGAAAGGGCTCTAAACCTAAAAGGGCCCTGCAAAACCCAACCAACAAATGGCCTCTTGGTGGCTGTGACCGGCCCTCCCCTCACATCCGCCTGGGAAAGCTCAGTTCCCAGCATTGACAAGCCCTGACACGCTGCTAATCCTGGCCTTGGTGGTTGTAAAGCATTCTCTGGCTTCTAGCCTGGCATGCTAATGCCATGTCTGCTGCTGTAGCTCAGTGGGGTTGGTACCCCAGCACTAGCTGGGTACTGCTTCTTATCCCAGTCTCTTTCCCATAACTGATTCCAAAACCCTGTCCATTGGGAGCATGGTTCTCCTCTCTCCTGGGGGCTGGTCCTCTGCCCAGCTAAGCTGGGATGATGCTCACCTGCTCGGGCAGCCCTCAGCTCTGGTGATCTTGTCTGCTGTCAGTCCATCGGTCATGGTGATGCTCCTCCTCTTGATGTGCCCCCCTTTCTGCGTGGCGGGGCTGTGGGCTCCCCCATGCTTCCCATTGCCCAGCCCATAGCTGGCTTCCAGGTAGCGCAGGGGGAAGGTGCGGTTGATGGGGCAGTAGATGATGGCCCCGCTCTGCTCCGAGATAGCTTTGCGGTTGCCCACGTAGAAGCGGACGAGGGCGGGCACGTTGTCGAAGCTCTCCTGCTCGAAGAGGTACTGGACACGGGCATGGCCCTCGCCGGGCTTCGCCGTCGCCTTGTTGATCTTGAAGTGCAGGGGCTCATTGCGCCAGCGGCACGTCAGCACGTAGTCACCCAGGCTGGTGAGGGAGTCCCGGATGAGGAAGTCACCGTTCCTCTGCACCAGGCTCTCTGATACCTGGAAGGGGACAGGGCAGCTCCTCAGGCACAGCCATGCTGGTGGGTGCTCCGTTAGGGTGTTATCTGGAGCATTGCTTGTTCCCCTTGCCCCTGGAAAACCAGGCTGCTCAGAGGCTTCCCATCAGGACAGCCTGGTTCCGTGTGGCCTGGGGGTGTTCTCCAGGAGCAGCCCAAGCAAAGGATGCCCGGAGCCACCCACCTTCCCCTGCTCACCTCCCGCGGGATGCGGCCGTGGTACCAAGCATGGCTGCGCAGGTCGGTGCTGCTCAGCTTCAGCTCCTCTTCCAGCTCCTTGTGAAGCTTCTCCGGTGAGGAGTCAAGGATGTATTTCTCCTTGGAGAACTGCACAGGGGAGAGGAGAGCATCAGCCAGTGTGGGGCTGGGGAGGGGTGGCTTGGCAGGGTCCCTTTGCAAGGACTATGGCATGGGCACTGATGATGCCATCTGCCAGGAGCAGATCTGTCCCTGGGATCAGGTAACCTGGGGCTGTGAGTGCGGATTGCTGCCTGTGGTGAGGGATGTTGGTGGGTAAATTGCCTGTTGATGGTCAGCTTCTGCCACCAGGAGCACTTGGTGGATTGCCCCCATCACGCTGCCTCTCTGCCCCAGCTCAGAGCTGAATGAGGCTGGGCAGGAGAATCACAGAATCACTAGGTTGGAAGGGACCTCTAAGATCATCGAGTCCAACCCTACCCCATCTCCTCCTCAAACACTGCCAGAGCAGAACCGCTGTGGGAAGCACTTTTCCAGGAGGAAAGCTGCGTTATTGCCCACCCCGTGCAACATCCACTGTGCTCCCTCATCCAAAGGGTTAACTCGCTGTGTTTAGCCTGACAGTGGCATGAATAGTAATGACAAATATAAAGGGAACCTTCTGCATCGAAATTAGCTTTTACCAGGGCTGCCGCACCTGAGCCTGGAGGATGCAATTTGCCCCCTCCTTTCCCCCCTGGAGAGATAAGGGATGGCGTCAGGTCTCCATTGGCCATGCTCCCTGCCTGATGCTTGGCCAGCATTCCCGGAGGGCAGCTGAGGATTCCTGCTTGCAGCACAGTGCTTGTTTGGAGGCGAGGGTGGGTTTGGGGTGCACATGAGGCTGGCTCCTCTGCCTGGCACAGCAGTTTGGAGTCATGCTGTGGTGCCAACACCAGTGCCTTGGAAAGGGGAGCTTGGATCCCTGCATAGTCAATGCAGCATCCCACTGGCTACTGGGATGTCCTGCTCCCATGAGCAGGGTGACTTGGTGGCCTGGCTCCACCTGTGGTGGCAGTGCCAGTGTGAGGGGACACCGGAGGCTGGTTCCAAGCTCCTTGGCACTGGTTAGGGCAGGATGCTGCTGGCGTCCTGGAGGACAGACACAGGCTTGAAACCCTGCTGACACCGTGCTGGCACTGCTGGAGGAGCAGCCTGGCACTCATGGCTGGCCTGGCATCAAAGCCGGTGCCCCAGAGTACTGCGGGCTGCAGACCCATGGCAGTGCCTCTGACCTGACCACTTTGCCCTGTGCCTCATCCTTACATCCCAAGTCAGTTCCTTCTGCCCTCTGGCAGTTATGAGCAAGGGAAAGCAGAGAGCACTGCGCTGCTCTCCTGCCTTGTACCCACTGCTCTGGGTGCTCCTGGGACCCCCCTGAGCCCCTCAGCAGGACCCTGGCCCCAGGTCCCCCCCATTCCTGGGGAAGATGCTCCATTCCCTGTGGTATCTGCATTCATCAGGCAGCAAAGCTGTCCTGGGACCATGCTCCAGCCTGGGCAGGGCAAGGAGTCTGCCAAGGGTCTGTGTAATGGACCAGGCCCTCCAGGGCTTGCTCTCACCAGCCTGGACCTGTCCCTGCTCCTTCCCAACTCCTCTCAAGTCAAAAGGTGCTGGAACAGAGTCAGCAGCCTATGGGAACATCATGGACTGAACTCAGCCTTGTTCATCCGACTGTGCTCGCAGTCCCTGTGTGCTGGAGCCGCAGGGACCTGGACCAGCACAGACGTGTGGCTTGTCCCCTCCTGACCGAGGGCTGCGGGGATCCAAGTGCTTTCTGCTGCTCTGGGGGCACCATGGAGACAAAGGCACTGAACCCCATTAGGAATGAATGGCAGCGGGTGGATGCTGCGAGGTCCGGTGCCTGTGGAGGGGCCAGGCCGAGCAGATGCCGTTTCCATGACAACCTCTCTCTGCCTCCGGAGCGCTGATGGGGACCCTCAGCTCACCCCAAACTCCGGCGAGGGACCCCCGGGAGCCTGCCCTGCCTCTGCAGGCTAATGCTGATGGAGCAGAGCCTGGAGCAGGGATTACTGCCTGCTCTGCTCAGCATTGTACATCTGGGTTTTCCCCCAAATCCTCCTCATGCAAATGTGCAGGATAACAAACACAAACCCAGCTGAGCGGCGCCCGGCGTCTCCAAGCCTGGATTTGGCATCCATGCCAGGAGCCAGGTGCTGAGCTAGGAGAGAACAGGAGGTATGGGGAAAGGATGGGATCATAGAATGGTCTGGGTTGGAAAGGACCTTAACATCATCCACTTCCAACCCCCTGCACGTCCCAGAGCATCCTGCCTGCGTGCTGCCCACTGGCCGGGTGCCGAGCTGTGGGTGCTGGCATGGTGCAGCCCAGCCCGGCGCTGTCAGCGGATGTCTGGGCTGAAAAGGGCACCGCTTGGCACGCTCTGCTGTGCCAAGAGGACATCCAAAGGTGCACGGCCTGGCGGGAGGCCTTGCATACCAGTGGGATGGGTGAGGGGAAAAGCCTCCGCTTCCACCAGGACTCAGCTGGAGTGTGTGGTGCTGCCCCCCTCAAGGCTTCTTCCATCTAAGTAGGAAGCAATAGGGATTAGAGCTGGTCTCTGAACCAGACAAACCAGCTCAGGAGCTGCCAGAGATGATGCCAAGCTCTGCTTGAGGAATCCCACCCAGCAGCCAAGCTGGCTTGGCTGGAGGAAGGAGAGCTCCTTCATCATGTTCAGTGCCCTGATTTGCAGTCCTGGGGCTGGGGAATCCTTTGGTGCTGCTGTGCAAAATGGGGGCAGCCCCAGTGAGGAGACAATTCCCAGGTCTCTCCATCCCTACCCACTTCTCTGGCTCTCCCGACTGCTTGGCTATGGGAGGAAGTGCTGAGGGGCAAAGACTGGAATTAGCAGTGGAAAGGCAAGAGGTGGTGGATGGAGGATGCTGCGGTATGAGTAAAACAGTGGCTTGTCACTGTGCCTGGTGTGGAGGAGAGCTTCCAAAGCTGGCATTTGGCTTTGCTTGCGAAGGTAACCTTATGAAACAGGAGGGATTTGCAGCTTCTCTGCTCTCTCCTCCCAGATCTGGAGGAGTTGCAGCTGAGGATGAAGTCAGCTTGGAGAGCAAGGTGTACTCACACCCTCCCCTCCATGATAACATCTCACTAACCCCAGGGCACGGAGCGCATCTGCTCTGCTCCTGCCCACCCAGTCCTGGGACCCTCGCTAGGGAATTCCCAACCCCTGCTCTGGCTGCCTGGGAAGCAGAACGGGGAGGAAATGGGAGTTAAGAAGCCCTTGGGAGCAGGGATATGGGGGAAAGCCCCAGAATCATGTGAGGGGACTTCTCTGCTTCATTTGCACTTGGCAAAGGGCTACTGCAGTGAAGTGTTTCAGTGCTTGAGCCAGTCCATCCCCCTCACCTTGATAACTACATGGAAAAGAAATAACTTGTCTTGTCTTCCAGTGACTCTGGGCATGTAAATGGCCTCTGAGAAAGCATCAGCCCATCTGTCCACCCCACTTGGGTACGCCACATCTCCGTTATCCTCACTGAAGGCTCCAAATCCTTGTCCTGGTATCCAAACCCCATCCTAGGACTGGTCCTGCTGACCCCCAGGGTCTTCTCTCCCGTTCTCTGTGCTCCTTTGTGGCAGCTCTGGAGCAATTATGTCTGACTGGCAGGGGGTGGAGTGCAGCTGGGGTTGATGGCTGGGAACATCTGGATGCTCCAAGGTGGGATAAGTGCCCTAGGTTGTGTGGTGGGGTGGCGGAGAGCACTGCTACCGCTGCCCTGGGGGAGCAGGTCTCCAGTGCAGTGATGGGGTATGGTACACACACATTTCCATCCATCTATATATTACTTATCTCACTCCAAGACGGCAGCAGCGGCTGCTGCTGCATCCCTTTTCGGAGCTGCTATTGGCCAGAAATGATGTCAGTGCTTCCCAGGCTGGGTGCACTGCCATTGGCGGTGAGCAAGGATGCGGCTGTCAGCTGGAAGCGCTCCAGTCATTCATGGGGACTTCAGTGTGTGTTTGCTGGGCACGCTTGGGCACAAATAGATGGTGAAAGATCAGGAGGAGCCAGGTGAGCACTCAGGGCTTCACTTTGAACTCTTTCTGGGGTCGGGATGGAGTGCCCTCCCATCCCCTCTTGCATCCTTGTGGAGAGCCAGACACCCGCTTGTCTCTGCCTTGTGCTGACAGCAGCTTGCTGAAACCCCTGCCATGTGCAGCCCAAGGGCTGCTGTGCTACGGCACATCTCCCTGTGCCATTGGTGGACAACCAGGAGAAGCTCTTTTGCTTTCCCTCTTTGCCCTCAGTAGCAACTAAAATCCCTGGCTTTACATTGAGATCAACCGCAATCATGACAAGACTTGAAATGCTGCTCTTGGGCTCCGTCTTACCCAGCATAATCTCTAAGGCTCAGCACCTACCTCGCTCAGCAGGGGAACAGAATAACCCTGCCAGCTCTCTTGGCTGCCAGCTCCTTTCTAACTTGCAGTATGCTACAGCTCTTGCTTCAGCCCAGAGCCTGCTTGGCTCTTGCAGCCTTAAACACCTTTGCTCTTTAATCGAGTAAATGAGAGAACCAATTCCTAGCGCTGTACAAATGCCAGCGTCCAAAAATAGGACACCTACACTCATGCCCAGACAAGCGGCGGTGCTGGGAGCACCCCAGGACGGGTGACGGATGGATCCCACCAGTCAGACCTGTGCAGTGCAGCACACACACAGACACCCAGGCCAGGGAGCTGTGCGCTCACCTGTGCTCGGGCTCTGTGTGCTCAGTGATGCTCCCAGCACATGGCATCACTCGGGGGATGCTAAACGAGCTCTGCCAAGGGTGAGGGCTCCCTTCAGAAGTGCTCTGCAGGGGAACCGGCGGCCCTGCTCCCATGGCTCGGAGGGGGCTGAGCTCTGTCCCGCCACCCTCGCCCTCGCTGCCTCCTGGACCAGCGCTGGGGACAGCGGGGCCGCGGGTTCGAATCCGCTCTCCCCCAGCTCTCCCAGTGCCCGGGGTTACCCCGTGTCCCCCTCCCGCTGTCCATCCCCACGCTGCCCTGTCCCCGCGCTCACCTGCACCTGCATGAAGGAGCCGCGGTAGAAGCAGCATGCTGCCGCTGACAGGGCGCTCCAGAGGCTGCACCGCTCCGTCATGGCGCGGCGCGCCCGGCCCGGGCTGCCCCGGCCCGGGCTGCCCCTCCGCTGCCACCGCCACCGCCACCGCCGCCGGGCTTCAATTTCAGCCGCTTCCCCGATTACCTCATCCCTTGTCGGCAGCGGGAGGCGGGGCCCGCACCGCAGCTCCGCCCCGGAACGCCCCGCGGGGCCGCCCGCACCCGCCCGCACCGGGCCCCGGGGAACCGGTACCGCTGAAGGGACCCGGCATCCCCAAGGGGAACCGGGTCCTCTGAGGGGACCTGATACCCCCGAGGGGATCCGGGTCCTCTGAGTGGAACTGGTACCCTTGTGGAGAGCCAGCATCCCTCAGGGGAACCGCGTCCTTAGAGGGGAACTGGCATCCCGGCTCCCTGCATCCTTAAGGGAACCAGCACCACTAAGGAGAAGCAGCTCCCCTGAGGGGATCCAACACCCCTGAAGAGAACTGGTTCCTCTGAAGGGACCCAGCTCCTCAGAGGGGATTCCTCCCCGATGAGGGGTTTTGTCAGCACTTAGCTCCCCATCCCAATCCATCTGCTCTCCCCAGTGACACACACGGGTCAGGAACAGCCTCATCCCCTCCTGCACCCCTTCCTGGTGATGTCCTTCTGAGGGACACCCCGGTGTGTGCCTCGCTGTGGGAAGCTGGCTGCCTGCTTCCCACATAGGCTATCTCCGAGTTGTGTTTAATTAAAGCTCCGCTTTGGTTTAATTAAGGCCACGGTTTCATGTATGGGATGTGCGAGGCAGCGCTGATGACTCAAAGCATCGCTCCAGCCCTGGCTCTCAATATCCCTGCCTGAACCCACTGCGCACAGGCACGGGCAGGGGGTTCCCCAGCACCCACAGTGAGCTCTGCACCCCCTTGTCCCATCTCCCTCCAGGGCTGTCCTGCATTTGCACATGGATCTGGCCATGGCACCAGGGAGCTTTACCCTTCTGTCCATAAAGCATCCAAGCACCCCGGTGCCCCCGGTGTGCCCTCACCTAAGGGGATGCTGTGAGCTGGGAGAGGCTTCCCTGCTGCCACAAAGAGCAGAGCCCTGCAGCCTCCCCTCTCATTAATTCAGACGAGGCCCTCGCATCCCCAGGCAGGGAGGCAGCAGCCGGGGCTGATGAGAGACAGGTCCCCGGAGCAGCTCCTCCGCGCAGAACAAAGGAAGCTCGGAGGCGCTCGCCGGGCCCCGCACTGCCCCTGCCTCAGCAGGAGGAGACAGGGAGCAGCACGGGTCTGCAGCAGGACAGGGCTGGAAGGGAGGCAGCGTGGAACACGGGGCACTGGGTGCCCATGGGCCCACTGGGACAGGCTGGGAGCACGGGCTCTTCTCTTGCCTGGGGCTCAGGGACAGACCAGATGGCAGCGCACAAGGAGATGCTGCTCCAACAGCATTCGATGGTGAATCATCCCCTTGCCGAGCCTTCTCCCCCGCGACGGGCTCTGTGGTTTCCTTCCAAGGCTCTCAGTGAAGGAGCAAGCGGGAGCCACACGGGGTGATGCTCCCGGCTGCCCCTCTGCAGGGGAAGCTGGAAACCTCTGACTGCAGGGACATGGGACAGCTTTACCCACTGCTGCTCTCCTGAAGGGTAACACCAGGGCCGAGGCTGGCCTGGGTGGGATGTGCGCAAATGGAGCCAGGCGCATGGATCCCCCAGGCAGCTTGGAAACACCAACCCTTAGGCTGTTACTAAAGCACGTTAATTACCAAGCGCTTATTGATCCCGGCTTCCGACCCTGCCTGGCTCCTGGTTGCACCTCTCATCACAGCAGGCTCGGTGATGGGAGAGCTGGCCCTGCCTGGTTTGTGGCTGAAGCTTGAGGGCTGATGTTTGGTGGTACCTTTGTGCACATCTGGACCTTTGCTCCCAAAGGCTTTGTGGAGCATCCTCTCCTCCTGATTTTCTCCTTCACTGTCTCTTTCCTCCCGGTCTTTGCCCCTCTGCTTGTTTCCATCCCAGCCACAAAGCAGGGACCTATTCCAGTGGCAGGTTCCAGCCCTAAAGGATCCCAGTTACAGCAGCCACCTTCCCATCCAGCCCTGGGGCTGAATGCTGTGGGGTGCTGAGCGCTCTGCAGCTGCATGGGCTCCCAGCCAAGCACGGTGCCTGCAATCAGCCCAAGTGCCCCCATCATCCCGGTCACTCACACTCCAGCTCATTACTTATTGGACTAAAATAGCTGCTGTCACTGCAGCCATCACTTGCTTCCGTGACCAAAGGGAAGTGGTCAATAAATCACAGCCCACGGGCTGTGTCAACACCATGGGTGGGAAATAAAGGCCACCAAGCTTGGGTCTGGGATGCGCCTGGAGAGTAGGGAATGCTCACCAGAAAGAACTCCAATCCCAAAAGCAAAGCCATACCCATTGCTCCGTATCTGTACTGATTCGGTCTATTAGCAGCCATAAAATGCACCCACCTCTGGATGCACACATGGCCAGGGCCACCTCAAGTCACTTCTCAACAACCACATCTGCCCAGCTCATTACATCCCCATCGGGTAACCGGACTCAGAGAGCTCCAGCCTTCCTCAAACCAGCTCCCTAAAGGCCATTGCATGGCAGCGATCACCGGAGCAGGTTTTCCGTGCTCCATCCCCAAACCACAGAGCATCCCTGCCACCCTTCCTCTGCTCCCGCCTGGCTTCCATTGTGCCAGCAGCCTCCCGCGAAAGGGCCGCTCTCCTCCAGAGCCAGGCGCCTTCTAATGAATTTCTGGCCAGACATGAAGAGTCCTCAGGAATGTTAATAGTTTGCTGGAGGATAAGCAAGAGATTTGGAGAGATTTACACCGACTTTCATGTGACAGCCACGAAAGTGGCTCAAACCCCTTCCGTTTCATTACGTGGAGGCAAAGGGAGGAGGCTGCCCCTGCGTCTGCAGCATTCACAAATGATGGGAGCGTGACGCACAGGCAGCTGCTGTGATAGCAGCAGGGTACCACATAGGGACCGTGGGTCCTCTGCCTGCTTCAGCCGCGCTGCTTCCAGCAGGGAATATCTGCCAGGGTCAAAGAGAGAGCCCAAAATGGTTGCATGGGGATGCAGAGCTGAGCACCATGCTGGGGTAGGGCCCAACCAGCCCCTCTACCACTGTCACCCATAGGAGCAGGCTGCGATTGCACTCAGTGCCTTACCTTCACGTATTCGCTGCCGGACTCCAGGCCATCGTGGTGGCTGGAAAGAAGGGGAGAAATGGAAATACATAAGTGAAGGGCAGTTAATGGTGACAGTTAAGTCAAAGTGGTGGTGGCAGAGGTGTGGGGAGTGGGGGTTTGTACCCCTTTTGCCATGGGGCTGAGAGCATAGGCATGGATTTAGGAGAGGTTCCCATGTCCCAGCACTGTTCCTGCCCTCTCCATGCCCTCTCTCCGAGCAGGGCTTAACCTCCCTAATGCGATCAGGGAAGAATGGGGCCTTTTTAGAGGGTCTTGCCCCAGATATTCTTGCCTGGGACCGTGTGAGCTGAGACCCAGTGGCCAGGCTGGGCTCCCCACAGGTCACGGTGCAGGGGTTGCATGCTGAGGTGAGGGGCCCTGTGCCCTGTTCCCAGTGGCAGAGCTGCATTCCCAATAGGCTGCTGCTGGGACACAGCACCCAGACAGGAGTTTCTGACTGTTCCTTGTGCAACCCCATGGAAACCAAACCCCACTGAAACCAGGGTGAACTGCAACATCCTGGCTGCAACTGCAAGCTTTGCCCTCCCAGCACATGGGCAATAGAAACTCCCATTCTCCTTCGTGACATGTTCACTCTTGGCCCTACTGACAACCACCACAGCAACCCTGCTGATCCAGCAGCTTCTTTACCATCATTTCATGGGGACAGATGGCCCCTGCTCTTTCCTGAGCAGGAAGCAAATGCTACTACTGCTTTTTGTGCTCTTGTAGGTACGTGTCCGTATGGATGAATCCAAAGGGAACACCACAGGAGAGAGGCTGTAACAGCTGGGATGCGCTACCCTGAGGTCCTGCCTTTCAGAATGAAATACAGAACTCCAGACATCTTTAACCACAGTCCTGTACCTGTAACCTCTATAGCGCCAAGCTGCAGCATGGACATCCCACTGCTTGCTGAGGTCAGGAGCACAGGGTGCTCAGGTCCTGGGATGCCAGCACAAGGCTAAGAAACAACCAAATCCCAGGGGACCACAATCCCAGGATGCCCCTTCCCTGCCAGGAGCAGCCTTGCTCCATCTGGTGCCTACAGCCATAGGATCCCTGCCTCATACTGGGATCTCCTGGGGCCCTGCACACAAACCCCTCCTGGGATCCACACTGGTGCCATCCCTAAGGAGCAGAATTCCTCCTCTGTGGATCCCTCCAGGCTGGGGATGGCTCCTGCTGGCTCAGAAATCAGTCACCCAAAGGGAAGTGGGGACAGAGGAGGTGACCGCTGCCACGCTGGACACGCACCGGTGCATCACAGTGGGTCCTGCTGGGATCAGCATGAACCCCTTGGTGTGCCCAGCAGGACCCGCTCCTCCCGTCCCATACTGGTGAACCCGCATCCCCATTGTCCAGTTCGGAACGGGATAAAGGGGCTGGCAATGGGCCGCGGGCCCGCGCCGGCGCTGCTCTGCAGCCTCTCATGGAGCCACGGAGCCGCCTGGAGCTGCGAGAGCCGTGAGAAAAGCCGACAGGAGGATGGGGGCCTCCAGGCAGGAAATCGGGAGCATGGGAGCAGCTGGGAGACGCTGCGGAGGCCCCAGTGCCGGGGAAGGGCAGCAGCTGGGGCCGCAGCCCCACCCCCCCCCCGGTGCCGCGCATTCCTGCAGGAAACGGCATTTTTGGGGGCAGTGAGCGCCTGGGAGAAATTCCAGGGCTGCCTCTGGAGCGTGGCCATGGCTGGGACACGGCACCGAGGCAGCGGCAATGAGGAGCGGGACTTTGGATGCTCCTTTTGGGCTTGAGAAGGCATCACAATGATTTACACACGTGCCGAGCTCCGGGCTGGATGCTGGGAGCAATCCAGGTTAATGGTGTGGGTCCAGCCCCGGTCTGCCTCATCCCTGGACACCGGTGCTGGAGAACCAATTCTGGGCGTTTGGTGCCTCAGTTTCCCCTCCGCAGAGATGCCTCATCCCAGGTTTTGGCTGGCAGAGCCCTGCGGGAAGCAGCGCTTCCCGTGCCCCATGCATGGAAGGAAGTCAAATCACATCCGCTCTGTGACCTGCTGCGGGTCATCTCCCGTTAGTCACCGTGTCCCTACCGGCGTCACGGCCACCGCCTGGTTCAGAGCAGCTCCATGGGCTGGGTGCTGCTCCCTGTCCCATGGCAGAGCAATCGAGGGCCTGATCCTGCAGGGAAATCCACAGGAGAGCTCTCCCTTGGGCATCCTTAGGCCGAGCTGTCTCTCATCACCACCCTCACCAGGCAAGCCAATATCTACCCCAAGGCCACCCTTGTGCCCCTCACGCTGCCATGATCCCTCTGCACAGGCGCGCCCCGTGCTTGGAAGCTGCCCTGGCCTCCGACACGGGCTGGCGGGGACAGAACGTCCCCATCCCCAGGGATGTGCCTGCAACAGGAGGAAGGGCTGGGGCGCGGCACTGTCCCGGTCCTGCTTCCGCCCGCCCCACAGCAGGGCCCGGCCATGGGGCTGGCTCCGGCAGGCGACTGCTCCCTAAGGCAGAGGTTTTGGGGGACTCCAAGCAGAGAACAGAAGTGCCCCTGATGCCAAGTCCTGCTCTGGTGCCTCAGTTTCCCTGGCAAACAGCGTGGCTACACCCAGCACCAGATGATGCTAGAGGGCATTTGGCTATTGATTTCTGGGGACTCAAGTCCAGAGCCAAGACACCCGGCGACCACACACACAGCTCCCAGCCCAGTGACCCAAGTCACTTCTGGGGGAGCCCCATGCACCCTCAGTAGGGACCCTGTGCCACTCCTGGGTCTCTGTGCTCACAGAGGATGTGGCACTGCTGCAGCCCCCCCAAAACCTCCATCCCCCCCAAGCCGTGCCTCTGGCGCCGGGTCCGGCTGCGGTTTCGGCAGCCGATGCGACCCCACCACGTCCGAGTTTTGTGCTCGTCCCTTCCCCGCCGCTCCCTGCCCGTCCCCTCCGGGGTGCGGGGGGGCCCTCACCTGCCCTGTCCCAGCGCAGGGAACCTCCTGCCCACCGCTGTCATCACCGCCGGCGCCCCTGCTCCGCGAAGGGGAGAAGCTCTCCCGGGCGTTCTCCCGTCTCGCACTGAGCGTTGGGACCCGGGGCCGCGCAGGGCGGTGCGGACCCTTCTCCTCCTCCTCCTTCCCGTCCCGTCCCGGCCCTCCTCCTCCTCCTCCTCCTCCTCCGGCCCTCCCTTCGGAATGTGCGGCCGGCCCGGCCCGGCTCCCACCGCTCCTCATCCCGCTCCGGGGGCCTCACAAACAGCCGGTGCTGGGGCATAGAGAGCTCAGCTCCGCGGTGGGATGAGGGGGAATAGCAGTGCGGAAAGAGTCGGGTTTGGGAAGGGGTGATGCGACGGGAGCTTGTTCTGGGGGGAGGTTTGCAGTTGGTACCTTCACCCATGCCCTCAGTGCCATATACGCTACTGCGGACCCTTGTGCCCAAACACCCAGGTGATGGGCAGGAGGTTATAAATCTTTTTGTTGATTGTGAAGTGAAAACCTTCCGAAAGACCCAACCCCCACCCATAACTGCTGAGCCCCCAGATTCCCCTGGGGGTGGGAATTTGAGGGCGGGGATTTGTGCCCGGAGTTGGGGATTTAATGGCAAGGGATGGAAATGGGGACAGGGCGGCTGGTTTTGGGGTAGCTCCTGTGCCTGGAGAAAGGAAGCGCCACTTGGGGAGGAGGATAAAGATGGAAGGGATAAGGATGGAGGGGATGGAAGAGATGAGAGTGAGGGGTGGATGGGGCCGGGACAGCGCAGGTCTGAGCTCCTTGCAGCACATCCCAGCGCTGGAGCAGGGCCGCCGGCAGGACAAAGGGACGCTGGGGCTGCGCGGGGCTTGGAGATGTTTCCACCCCATCCGGAAACGGGAGGGAGCAGAAATCCCACAGGAAACCTCGCTCCCATGGAGCCGCTGACCTGGCCATGGTGCGGAGTGCTCCGGCAGTGCCAGCTGCATCCCTTCTGTGTCCCAGCCCTGTCCCCTTGCCCTGGGGGGGGCAGAAAGAGGGTCCCATAGGAAAGCTGAGCAAACCCAATGGGGCTGTACCTGTCTGGGGAGATCTCGCTGGGATGCTCTTGCCCCTTTTGATCCCCATCAGTGGTCTCCAATCCTGCTGCTGTATCAGGGCTCAGGGTTTGGCTGGGATTTGGGTCCAGGCTTGGTGCCTCCATCCTGGGGCAGGAGATGCTCCCTGCAGGCTCCTGGTCCATCCTGGTCATCACTGGAGTGTCCATGGGCTGAGCCTCTTCCTCCTCCTGCTCTGTTTGCCCAGTGTCTGAGGGCAAATCTGTACCCAGATCAGGGGTGATGGACATCTTGGAGCTGGGGAGTGGGGGCTTGTTACTGGGGATCCCATTATCCCGGCAGCTCTGGCTACTCTTGGCTTTGCCCTGACTCTTCCCTGCCTTGCCCAGGTTGAGCCTGGGCATGGTGCCCATGTGGCTGTACATGTCCGATGAGCGGGCATAGGGGCCGGGGCTCTTGGGCATGGTGTTGAGATCATCCTGGGTGCTGTTGAAGGGCTCCTCAAGAAAGCCATGGGAAGGGGGCAGACACGGCCCCAGGCTCTTGGGAGTGCTGGGGGCCACGGACACACGCCGGAGGGTGAAGGACCGGGGGATGCTGCTCAGGCTCCCAAAGCCTTTGAACTTGAAGAACTCTGGCAAGGAGAGGGGAGAGATGAATGTGGGGTTATTGATGGCATGGTGTGATGGTGAGGTCCTGGGCTGGGGTGTGCATGGGGCACTGTGCTGTGGTGTAGCCTGGTGCCTGCATCTCCAGTCCCAGCCCAGCAGGACGTCCCTGCGGCCTTGGGTGGATGTGATGCTGCTTGGGGTGTCCCTTAGGGAGCAAACAACCCCTACGCCCTGGCTAGTCCAACAGCAACGTTTCCCTGTTGTAGAGGCAGAGGAAGAACCACCCAGCCCTGGTGAGCACACCAGGGAGTGCCAGGAATGATTCCAGATCTCTTCCTCCTGCCCTGCCGCCTCTCTGCTTCCCACTGGGGACTCTGGGCAGGGCTGTGCCCATCCCTGGAGCATCAGGGCAGCCCCGCAGGCCACATCCCCTGCCCTATATAGGGTGAAAGCATGGGACACACCACATCTCTCCAATGGATGGGGGTCCATGTGTGTGTTCAAGGCCACGTTGGACGGGGCTTGCAGCAAGCTGCTCTAGTGTGAGGTGTCCCTGCCCATGGCAGGGGCTTGGAACTGGATGATTTCAGGTTCTTCCACAACCCAAACCATTCTGTGATGCTCTGCACGGCGGAGCAGGAACCGGCCATGACCGTGGCTGCGGGCAGGAGGTGACTTCCCCACTTCCTCTCAGCCACCTGCAAGCCCCGAGCTCTCACAGAGCAGTGCTCATACCCGCTGCAGGCAGGTTTCGTGTCACACCTCGGCCCCGGCCCCGCTCTGTGTGCGGCTGCCCTGCAGCCTGCACAAGGACGGTGGCACACGGGGTGATGCAGGCTCCGCAGGGCAGGGTTTCACTGCTGTGCTCCGGCTGCCCCGGGGGCTGTTTTGCAATGATTGTGACACCCCGGGGCTCTGCAAACCCTCTTCCCCTGCAGGCAGCAGAGTTTGCTGTGGCAGGAAGCAGCGCTGCGGCTGTGCTGTGTGACCCACACCTCCTGACACCAGCCATGGTGCTCTGCAGAGCATCCCCATAGCCACACAGGGGCTGCATCACCCAAAAAGCGCTTTTCTATGTTAGAAACCTCATGGCCTGAGTGAAGTTAAAGGCGAAACTGCTTTGGGATGAGCATCCCCTCCGAGACCGAGCATCCTCTGCAGGGGCTGCTCCTGCAGGGTGGGAAAGGCAGCGCTGGGGCCATTTCTCCCTTCCCACCGTAAAGGCCGATCCCAGCTGCGATGGGGACGTGGGTTTTGCCAATGGAAGGGTCCCTGGGGAAGGCAAGGAGCGGCCTCCCCCCAGCGCCAGCGCCGCGCAGGAATGCAGAGAGCAGCAGAGGCCGCTCCCGCGCAGCCCGGCGCTGGGAAGCGGGGTGAAGGCCACAGCAGCCGCCTCCGGGGCTGTGAGAAAGAGCAGAGCTCGCTCCCGATGGGTACCAGCGCTTCCTCCGGGAGCAGCCGCGGGAATGCGCTCCCAGGCTCCCACCCGGCTCCTTTGTATGGGTCCTGGACACCCCCGGCTTGCACCCCTGATGCTGCATCCCTTAGGATGTGATCTGGGGAGTAAAGACCCCACCAAACCCCATTGTGCATCCCCCTGTGTTCATCTTGGCACCCAGCTCCTGAGCTCAGCCCCAGCGCTTGGGATGGAGACCCCTCAAAGACCCTCACCCCAATGAGCTTCCTAATGAGAGCAGAGCCTGTGTCAGCTCCTGATGTACCCGGGTTGGAGCAACATAGGGAGCGTGCGAGCACACACACATTCACATTCACATTCACATTCACATTCACATTCACACACTCATTCTCACATTCACACACTCAATCACTGTTTCACACACACAATCACTCTCACACTCACATTCACACACACTCAATCACTGTTTCACACACACAATCAATCTCACACACACAATCACTCTCACACTCACAATCACTGTTTCACATTCACATTCATTCTCACACATCCCCATCCACTCCATCCTGTGCAGGTGCCCACCCACCCCATCCCACCCCATCCCACCCCACCCCATCCCACCCCATCCCACCCCATCCC
>NDXB01010116.1:0-20319 GCA_002631895.1 Agapornis roseicollis
GGGAGGGCAAGCCAGGGGGGTTGAGTGAGTGAACGAGCTGCGTGGGTTTAAACCACGACAGCCTCACATTAATGAAGAGTACTTAAGGCAGGAACTCATCCAAGCTCTTTTTTCCAGTTTTTTAATGGTCCTAATGAGCCTCCTGAATAGCTTTGGTCTCTTTCTTCCTTTCAACTATACTGAGTGTTCTCAGTGGAGTAACTGAGACAAAAAGAAGTGGTAACTTGTCATGAAGTAGGAATGTGGAGGGATGGAATCAAAGAGCTTTGACTTGAACTTTGCTCCAACTACTTTGCCAGCCAAGGATTTAATGTGGTACACCACAGCCTCTATGGAGGCACACAGTGTACTCTCTGAAGCAGTTCAGTCTAGAAGTTGGGCAATGTTAATGTTTTTATAATAGCTAAAATCTGGTAGGAATGCCTTTTGGCTTTAGAATACTGCATGCACCTTTTAAATATGTATCACATTCTGAAATCAAGGTATTCTTAAATTAAATCAAAGAAGGTGTGTGGGTAGTCTGGTGAGATGGGCAAAAACAATGAAAAAAGAGTGAGATGTGGTCATGGCACAGTTCCCATTGACTTCATTTTGTTACGTTGTTAATCTTGCTCTTTCCCATCCTCCATGATGCTTGTGGCCTGTGAGGTTTCTCTCAGAAATGGATTGCCCTACTCTTACTAGTTGATGATAACAGCATGGATAGAAATACACAAAACAGGCTATTTGGTCCTCTTTCTGTTGGAACTGTGCAGGCAGAAAAAAATCTAGCAGTGTGACTTTGTAGTTGGGGAAAATATTCTTTCTGGGTATCATTTTAAGAATTTATCATAAACATGAAAACCACATGCACTTTCTTTTAATACACATTAAAGCCTTTTTATTTTTTTCCTAATAGCAGTAAGAGCTTTCTTTGATATTAAGTATGTTTTACATTAATTCAGTTTATTGATCTATTTCTTCATCTTTGTACTACTTGACACAGCTGGCAAGAGTCCCACAGTGAAGCAAAAAGGTTATGCAATCTGGTAGGGATTGGTACAGAAACTCTGTGGAGTCATCTGTCCAGATATCTTTAGCTCTCTTGAGATAAGTAAAGGAAGCTGCTTTCAGCGTGGGTATTTCATGTTTGACATTAGGAATATTCCTATTTATTTCCCCATTTACAATTTTAAGTATCTGACTGCAGGTACTAGGAAACATATGGGAATAAAACAGTCCATGTGCACTACTAGAGTTTTCTTACCCCATTTCTGGTTTCTTCTGATGCTTCTGTTGCAGTTCCTGAAGTTGCTTTTTTCCCTCCAAATGGGTATGTTCTTTAAGCTCCTGGAAGAGTCTTTTAGCACAATTTCATCCCCTATTTCAAAGCAGTGGAGAACTCTTTTTCCAGTGTCAGTTTTCAGAAATACCTGGTGATAGATATTGTGTTGCAGCTTCTTACTACACCTATGTGTAAAGTTGTATATTCTTCTGAAGAATTAGATGGAAGAATATTCATGAGGAAGAGTGTGGCAGAGCATTAGAGTTGGTTTTCTTGTGTTGGAGTTTAGTTTTTGGTAGAATATAGGTAGCTTTATTTTTGGCAGTACCCTCTGCTTTTGTGGTGAGAACTCTCCTTCCATGATTTCAACTACTACACTTCTGTGCATGATTCTCCATTCTCATAAATGTAGGCAGATGAGAGACTGTGGTCCCATTCTGAGCAGTTTAAACAGTTTGCAGTTCTGCAGCTGGCAGTTACCCTCTTTCAGCTAGAACTTACAGTCATAAATGTCATAACTTGCATCTCTGAACGCTCCCATTCCGTTTCAATGCCAAGTGAAACAGATTAGAGAGTCTCAAATTGGTTTTAATCTAATCTCTTTAATCTTTCTGTGGGTTATATTTATCTTCTTTACACTGGTGTGGACTACTAGATGTATTCATGCAGAGTTAGAATCTCAGCAGAGGGACAGTGTCGTGTCAAACAGCTTTTGGCTGGGTTACAATTGAACTTTTCTTTCTATAAATTCTTTTTCTCTCCTTTGCAACCCTTGGCAATCTCACTGTCATTCAGAGCTTCCAAGTCTGCAACCTTGTCCTTGCAGGAGGAATAAGAATTTTTGCATCCAACCTGTCATCTTGGTCTTCACTTATGTTAGCCTACCTTGTCCTCTAGTGACAGGACAAGGAGGAATGGCTTTAAACTGACAGAGGGGAGGTTTAGATTAGACATCAGGAATAATTCTTCCCTGTGAGGGTGGTGAGACACTGGAATAGGGTGCCCAGAGGAGCTGTGGCTGCCCCATCCCTGGCAGTGTTCAAGGCCAGGCTGGATGGGGCTTTACTGAACAGGAATGTAGTTTTGAAGGGAATCTCTGTACTGCATTTTGATATGTGTTGAGGGACATATGACCTGGATTCTCTTAGGATGAGATTAAAGTGCAGGATGTTCTCCACCAGCGCATCTAATTCATGCCCTCTGGTAATTCCTTCCATGAGACCAGGGTAGGCCTAGGCTGAAGAACCATCTCCTGAACTGCTTGTGCAGGACACACCAAGGTGTTAGCAACACCTGATTCACTCCAGAAATCCACTGCCTTCATTCTGCACAGCTTGCTAATGCAGACATTCTGCAATAGAAGAGTTGTAGATCAGTTTGCTCTCCAACCCAACACCGACTCCATCTGGGCCTTCTTTAATAGCTGCAAATATTACTGAGACAGTACTCTAATTCCACGTGACAGTTACAGGACATTTCTTATGACCACTAAGAGTAACCTTTTCCTATGAAGCGTAAAGCCAGCTTGCTAGCATGAAAAGTCTGGAAAAAAGTGGTGTTAGTGAAAAGGGTGCATCGGCACTTGTGGCATAACTCTAGGGACACAATCCTGCTTCTGGTTATTCCTAGTAAGATGGGTGTTTTGAAAATAGATATATATACGTGCACACGTATGTAAAATAAAATGCATATCATTAAATTGTGTTCAGAATTCTTTGATGTGGATTGAAATTGTATTTGCCTCTAAAGGAATATAGAAAGTATTTTAACAGTTTTGGAAAGTTATCTTTTCCTTGTTTGTAATTCTTAAATGTGTACATCTATATTATGTCTTTTATTTTATTTTTTACAGGGTGTTGGAAAAAACAAGGTTGTTGACAGATTCCTTCACCTTTTAAACAGGCCCAGAGAGTATCTACAGCTGCATAGGTAAGAATGTGTTATATTTTCATATTTTTTGTTTTTAAGCTGATTTCCTATGTTATAAAATTCATCTTTCTGAAATTTAGTTTGTTTCTACTGTTTGAACAAAGACCCTATCATGGTAGGTGGCACGCAGACCACAGGAATGGATCTGTTTAATAGGCAAAGGCAGTAAGCTGACAGATTCAGGAGGGGGTACAAGAATCTAATATAATCATACTGCTTAATAGAAGTAGCCAGAGAGTACTGATGTTAAACCACGCTCAAGAAGAGAGCAATATTTTGCTGTCATTTCTAGAGGGATTTCCTCAAGCATGAGATACTCAGTGAGGGAAGAAATTCAAAGGTGCTTGTCTGAATGTATCACTCATTAGACAAGAAATATTTTACATAGAAAAGGCTTTTTGTTTTTTTGTTTTTTTTTTTTTTCCTCTGGCACTCCTGCTAATCACATGTATTTCTTTCTCACCCATAAGCATTTGAATTAGAAAATTATTTTCTTATATGCAAGCTAAATTACAGGGTACAAGGCAACAAGCCAATTGAAAACAATTCAAAAGCTGAAATAGTATGAAATTATCTGCCTGCTTTTTATAACGTGAACTTTTAAATCAAGAAGTTGAAAAAAAAAAGACTGAATAGAAGATCCAGTTTCAGTTGAACTGCATCTTTTTTCAGCTTCATTCCTAATGTCTCTCTGTCTTCAACTTCCTATCTTCACCACTCTGTCTTTTTTCATAACCACTGTTTTTTAAATAATGCTAATAAAAATGTGCATCTTTGGTATTTTGCCTTTTAACAGCACATCCTCTGTAACACCTTACTGTCACTTTCTCCTGCGCCTTTTTGTCTTCAGATGTCATGTATTCCTAATACTTGGATAGATCTACCTCATCACTTTTCTGTTGGTGTTTTCTTTTATAGTACCTCACATAGATTTCCATCACTGCTTTGTGAAATGCTGCTTTTGTGACCTGCTGCTTTCAGCTTTGTGTTAACTTCCCTGCTGTCTTCTCTGCATGTAGCAGCCACCCACTCCTTTGGATTAAACACATTATTATTTTTACAAATCCCAATTATTTTGCAGAATAGCTCAGTATTTCTGTCTTTCTGTGTGTCTCTTTGAAAAAGTGTTCTCCAGTGAGCTGTGTCCAGGCAGAACAGTACTTCAACATAAACTCAGGTTGCTCAGGAGAATATTGTATAAGCACAGTGTTTCATGTGATGGTGGGGCTGTAGAATATATTAGTTACAGCATGCTAATTGATGCATTGCTAGGGGAAAAAAAATAAGCCTTTTTTGTCTAGTCAAGACAAATTTCCATAGGCCCTATAAAGTACTGCTTATAGATACAAGGCTTTATAGCCAGTTTGAAGTAGAAAATTATGACAGTCCTATGCAGTTCTATAGAAATAATTCCAGACTGCAGAACAAAATAAGAGCAGGTATACAGAAAACCCCAAAACAATAGAATTCTGACTTGTAGATATTTTGCGGGGAGAAGTGCTATCAATAGCTTATGGCATAGATGTAGATTCCTAGAAAATATGTGTCATGGTTTAAGCCCAGCCAGTAACTCAGAACCACGCAGCAGCTCTCTCACTCCATCCCATCCTCCCTCTCCCCCTCCCCCCCCGGAGGGATGGGGAGGAAAATCGAAAGAATATAATCCCACGGGTTGAGAAAAGAGCAGTTTAGTAACTAAGGTATAACACAAGCCACTGCTGCTACCACCAATAATAATAATGATTGATGGCTTGGCTTCACAAGCGAAGATCTGGGAAGGGGTTTACCCACGCTTACTACAAGCATGATGATCAAGGGCATGTGGGATATGCAAATCTGGTTGGAAAAAAAGGGTGCTTTAGGCAATCAGGAAACGTCCAGTGGTAAGGGAAATAACAAGTGAAGAGAATACAACCACTCACCACCCACTAACTGATACTCAGCCTGACCGAGCAGTGGTCTAGCCCTTCCAGTTAACTGCCCCCAGTTTATGTAGTGGGCATGACGTGCTGTGGTATGGAATACCTCTTTGGTTAGTTTGGGTCAGGCATCCTATCTCTGCTTCCTCCCGGCTTACCCTCCTCCTCAGCAGAGCATGAGACTCAGAAAGTCCTTGGTCAGGCCATAACTGAGCAGCAACTAAAAACGTCGGTGTTATCAACGCTGTTCCCAGACTAAAGTCAAAAACACAGCACTGCACCAGCTACTAAGAAGGAGAAAAGTGACTGCTACTGCTGAACCCAGGACAATATGCTACAGTATGCCCTTCACTTGTGATAGCCCTGGGTTTCTCTGCAGATTTCCTAGCTAGCTACCATGAGTGCCATTAAGCATGGCAATGAGAAGATATTTTTTAATATCATAGTTTGAATAGTGCTCGTATACCTGAATTACATTCCAAGAATACATTTTAGTTGATTACCGTGTAAGAGAAAGGAATAATTCAATACTTTCTTCATGAAAAATGTGGAGCAGTTCAGTGTCAGATGAAGGTGGACATTCTCTGCCCTTTCAGAAATGTGTCTGACAGATGGTACCTCATTAGTTCTTGGAATTTAGGTTGCAGACTCTCTAGTTCCGCTTCAACTAGTCTGTCAGCTGCATATCCTGAGGCTCAGAGTTTCTAGTGAGATAGTGAATCCCTCAGAAAATGGCTGATGATGATAACATCATGGGTTCTTGCATTGTCCCACGTCAACTATCACTTCATACAATTGTCTACAAAACAACAAATATGCATGTATGTATAATAACGCTCATGCAGAATGGGTGTTGCAACTGAAGAGTATCTGTTCTGGAGCAGGAAGATATATCCTTAGCTATAAAATACCCTTGTTGGTGGCTATAATTAAGATGTGTCCAGAAAAGAAATTTCTGGAATAGAAAAAACTGTAAGAGCTTTAAAATTAATATAATGAAGATCTTTATACTAAAATGTAGTGTTACATAATAAATCAAACTAGTGAATAAATAATAGACAAAACAAGGCTGAAATTCGAAGGATTCTGATCTATTAATCTAATTGAATTTTTTAAAATCTTTTTTCTTAAAAAATGGTATTTAAGTGCTAAAATTGCAAAGATATTCCAGAAATGTTTGCTTTTGATAGCTTGTGATGTAAACAAGGGGGAAACACACTGTGAAGTAGTGTAATAGAGTTTGTTATATAATGTAATTGATGTCGGTGTCTTTTATAGAAGAATACCTCAGCCCTTTTGCCAAAAGACAGATACATTAAAGAGCTAAAGTTACCATTAAATCTGTTTGATTTTGGTTGTTGATTTTTCTGTTAATGTGGGGGTTTTGTTTGGTGCTTTTTTTGTGTTTTGTTTTGGATTGGGTTTGGTTTGAGAAACAGTATAAGGAGCTCTGCTGACCTAACACTACGCATGTTCAGTGGCACAGTGTCAACTCAAGACCTGTGAAAGCTTCCACCTTTGTTCTGCTCAGGTTGGACTGGCTTTTAAGTCATGTAGCCAAAAATGAGCAACTCATAACAGGAACCATCTCAATTATCATCTGCCATTGAGGGCTGTGCTCCTCATTGCAATGATAACAAACCCAAGTCTCTCCGTCATGATAGTCCCTTTAAGGAAAATTAGTTGTAGAGAGAACATCTGTGTTCCAAGCAGTGCATTTTCGTGGTTCAGGAAGGCAGAATTTTTATTTTTCAGTTTTAGTACCTTTTCTTTAAACTTTGGTGTACATTACACTCCTTGACTTTTGAGATAATCAAAAGCTGTTTGTAACAAAAGCTCTAGGTGGCCCTGCTTGAGCAGGGACTTGGACCAGATGACCTCTGGAGGCCACTTCCAACCTCAACTGTTCTGTTATTCTGTGTTTTACCAGTAATTTCAGCAAAGTAGCAGCTCTTACTCTAAGTATGTTGTAGTAACACGGCCTGCTAAATCAAAATTGTCAGTAGAAATTAAATAAAAAAAAAAAGTTAAAAAGTACTTTGTCTTCATAAAATTGGATAATCAAGTAGTGATTGTTCCATGTGGGAAGTCCATTTACACTGCCGTTAGCTGGCTCTCAAGTGACTCACAAAAATGTGTCCGTACGAACAGTAGTTAAAGTTGAGAGAATTAAGAAGCAGCTTCAGACTCATCATATTTTCAGAACAAGAAAAATAAGAACATTTTGTGTAATGAGATTGTCTGAAAATTTTAGGACATCTGTTTATTGGTGAGATATGAGTGTACGTAATGAGCAGGTGTTAAGCAGAAATTTTTCTGGGATGTTTTCTGGCTTTATGCTGTCTCAGCGATAGATCAGCTGTAGGAAATGCAAAAATTGCGGCCCATCATTTCATCGGCAGAGTGTCTATCACAGGCATTCCTCTACACAAATAAAGATGTTCAGGAATGAAAAGTACTGATCCTTTCCATTGCAATGGGAAGTTGGTTACTCTCAGCTAGTGGGAGAACCGCATCCCCCCTGAGCTACAACAGATGTGGGCACTGAAGTCATAAGTAAAACCAGTCAACCTCAACTCTGATGTAGATCTGCAGTTATTTAGTTGTGTAAGAACATAGTGGGTTTTGGTGTACAAGAGTTGTTCTCTGTAAAGATGAAAAACTGCTTATAAATATATATGGTTTGATGCCTCTTTCATGAAAATAGAGAATGTAGGAAGTTTTTTTCTTCAGCTTTTACATAAAAGGGTTTGTGCCCTTAAATTAGCCATATTAAGTCTTAGTTCTCCATGTGGTACATTTTCTTACAAGGTGAGATAACTTGTTTTCCGCTTTTCGAGGCGTTAACATACGTGCTAAAGCAATTTCGTTTTGTTGTAGATTTGGTATTTCACCACTATCAACAGAATACTAACTGCTTATTACCTGATAATCTTACTATTATTTTAGAAGGTGGTTGCACTACCTTTTTCTTCTTTTCCTAATGTCCTTTCAAATAATTTATCTATGATATTGCATCTTCCCATCAGTGTTACTGTGTTTGTTCTAGTGACTGATGACTGGAAAATGTGATGCAGGGTTCATTTAGAAAAACCTGCTAACATTGTGTGTTGTGCCTTGTCTAGTTCCTAATAAATTACAGTCATCTGATGATCTTTCTTCCAAAAATTATCCAAGTTTACATAGGTTATCCTTCTCAAAATAAATGTAATTTTGCTGTGATCTTTAACAATCAAATTAATGGAGAGGTTTGGGGTAGGAAAATAAGCTTATGGTGTCCCTACAAGCAATGCTTACTAAAAACTATCCATTAATCTTTAGATGTTTATTTTCTTTCCCTCTTTTTCAGCACACATAATCAGTCTAAAATCTAATTACCTGTTTCTCCTATTGAGATCATTTTAAACTACTCTTTTAGCTTTATTGACTTCAGATTTTTTTAAATTCTAATTTAAAAGTTGTTCCACAAGGAATAACTTCCTTAGGCCAAGACACAGATGAACACCTGATGCTGTAGAATTATGGTGTACTGTATGTAGTATGTATGTAGTTCTCAGAGTTGCATTTGGTTATCTTTTCTTGAAGGGATATAGAATCATGGAATCACAGAATGGAATCACAGAATGGTTATGGTTGGAAAGGACCTTAAGATCATCCAGTTCCAACCTTCCTGCAGTGGGTAGGGACACCTTCCCCTAGACCAGGTTGCTCAAAGCCTCCTCCACCCTGGCCTTGAACACTGCCAGGGATGGAGCATTCAGAGTTTCCATGGGCAACCTGTGCCAGTGCCTCACCACTCTCACAGTAAAGAATTTCTTTCTTATATCCAACCTAATTCTCCCTGTTTAATTTTAAACCCATTACCCCTTGTCCTGTCACTACAGTCCCTGATGAAGAGTCCCTTTTTGGCACTCTTGTAGGCCCCCTTCAGATAGTGGAAGGCTGCTGTGAGGTCTCCATGCAGCCTTCTCTTTCCCAGGCTGAACAGCCTCAGTTTTCCTGTAGGACCACATAAAATGCTCATGTCGCTCTGCAGGTCTATTTTTAAAAATGAGCAACACAGAAAAGCTGGCTCTGTCCCAGACTGTTGTTGAAGCAAGTGCTCTTAAGCTGCATTGGTTTATTAGAGGAATCCAACAAACCCAGTGAAGATGTATGCGTGTGGTGTATTTGTTTGTTGTAGCCACAAAAAAAGAAAAAGGCTAAGTTGTTTTTCCTGATAATTTTAAGTCATGAATATACACGCCTAGAATCCTTTCCTTTCTGTACTGTACTGTTGTATAGAAGCCTTATGGTATGTGTTTTCGTCTTTATTTAGTTCAGGTTTGGAAATAAATATTAAAATTACATACTTATGAAGATTTATATTGTGAAGCGCTGAATATACTGTCTAGCTTACAATAGATGTCTTTATGGGTTTTTTTACTCTTCTTGTTTTCCCCTTACATACATTTTCAATCATTACAAAGTTATAATGCAAGACTTCCAAGAGTTCGTGCAAGCTAATCTGACTTCCAAGAGTTCATGCAAGCTATCTCTGATTCCAATATTAGTTTTTCATAAGCTGGTTGACTAGCTCTGCTGTTGTCAGATTCCAGGTGTTATAGAGCTACTCCATTTGTCTTTTTGTAGGACTTGAATTCAGCTTGAATATCCTGCTGTGTGTGGCTGTTGCAGAGAAATAGCTTGGCTTAAGACCTTGTTTCATTTTCTTCTAAAGCTGAAGTAACAAGTTCTTGCAGTTTACTCAGTGGTATATAGTCTTATACCCAATAAGGGGATCTGTAGAGTGTCATACGTCTTTGTTAATGGATTTCACAATTAGGGTGAGTGAATTCTTACACTGTTACAACAAATTATGTGAAAACATTGCATCTCGTTTTGAAAGACAGATCACGTGTAAGTAATTCTCTTAATTTGATTTGAGCATATAACCTGTATTAAACATACGTTCTCTTTGGCCTTTGTTCTGCCACCAGCAGTCATACTGAGTAATGAATACCTTAATACTCCAAATAATTTCTTGGATTTTAAACAAATATATGACCTGCTGAGTAGATAATGGCCTAGCAGAAAGAAGATAGGGATTTAATTGTCAGTGCATATGGAAAAGTCAAAAAAGCTTTACAGTGTCCTTTTAACAGAGAAATGAGACAGCTGGTGGGCTTTTCAGATATTTCAGGACTTCGTAAACGTAGTGGTCAGATCATGCAATGCAATGGCTGTATGATAGGTTGGGTAAAGAAATCAGTTTGTAAATGTCAAAGTCCTGCAGATCCTTTCTTTTTGTTAAGATTGCCTGCTCTTCTTCAGGATAATCCATGAGTGGATTAGCTAACCAATTAACAGTTTCAAGTGGCCCTTAGCCTGATTATTTTTCAAATACTCTTTAAATTAGGTCACAGCAGATGGTATATTTATGACTCATTTAAATGTAATTGAGAAGAGATATATGACTATATACATAGGTATTTAGATAATTATCTCACAGAAATGACGAACATCTATTATTGGAGCATATATTCCGTTTCCCTGATTTTTCCTTTCAACTACTATAAAGTTCCATTTGAAGAATAAGAGGAAGGCCAAATCTGAATCTGATTTATCTAGGCTCATAAAACACACGGTTGCCATCTGTAGATATTCTCTTACCCTTTCAGCTGTGGAAAAGCCAGGACAGTGAATGTTTGTAACGTTAACTGAGGTCTTGACACTGTGTCCTGTGTTTGGGCATCAGCCTCCCTTGGGGCTCAAGTCTTAAAATAAAGTTCTGGAATACCTTTTCTTAAGTTAGATGATAATGAGTCAATTATACAATGGATAAGATTCTGGTTTTGTGTTTACATTTCAGTGTTCTAGGGGGGACACACAAGTGTTAAAGCATATAATGAATTATTTGTAGATGTGTCATATAGACAGCATTAATCTTTTAAAAGAAGAATTTCATGCGTTGATTTTATTTCTCTAAAGAAACATCTTTCAACCAGCTGATCCTCTAGATGAGCTAACACAAATTTCAGGAAAAAAGGAACATCATTCTCCTATGTTCCTTATTTTATTCCACCTGGATAGTTTCAGCTCCTGTGTCTCACCTCAAGATATCCAGAGTGTTCAGAGATTTACTTCTTTTCCATCTTTGCCTTCCATCCTGCCTGTTTCAAGGCCTGTGGATAGAGGTATTCAGCTCTTTCAAACAACTCCAGATTTTCAGTTGAGAAAAGCCTGGGAGAAAGTTTCTGTCTCCCATGAAGGTAGTAAGAAATGCTTAACACTTTGATTGGATTTCTGAAGAGAATTCTAGAGTTCTATTCTGAAGAGTAAAAGGTGCAGTTCTCAGGTGCAGTTCCTCTTCTCTCTTTTTGGAGGAAGTTTTTAAATTCAACTGTTTAATAGAATTTAAGTTAGGATAGGAGCAGAATGAGCTGAGAAGTCTCTCTGGTTGATGGAAATTCTTCCTGTCGCATGTCATAGTTCTTCCCTAGAAAGGAGGCATTGCTGTCAAAGAAATAGTGACTGTCACAGACTAGTATGTTTGAGTAAGTCTACAGACCTGCCTTTAGGGTAAATAGTGCACCAGCAGTAAAATATAAATAAAAGGCAATGATGTGAGCTAATAAACAAAAAGACATCAAAAGAATTCTCAGAAGTCCTACTATGGCTTGAGTGGCACTGTCAGAAGATTTACGGAGTTTCAGTAGCAGATCTTATTTCATTACTGTTTCCTTTTTTTATGGAGAGCTTGTAAGGATGGCTTGCTTGATAAAAATAAAACATAAAAATAAATTCTTGGGAAAGATGTTGGTGAGCTTTTCATATTTTTCTTTTACAATCAGGAGAAGACAGTTTAGTTGAGTGGGATGACAGTATGTCAGACAGCTTTTCTCACTTGCTTCTCCATTCCCAGTCATACTTCTTTGTGTCAGAACTATTTTTATCTTCAGTGCCAAATGTGATGAAACTGGGAGGTGTTGATATTCACATCTTTGTTACAGCTCAGTTAATGTTAAGATGTTAATATTAATAAGTGAATGTGAATTAAAGTGGAATTCTACAGTCTAATGTTTAGGGTGCCAGACATTTAGCATTTAATAAAATCTGTAAATCGTATTGTTCAGAAATATTTCGGTCTTAGCATACTTTTTTTATTCTATATTTTAGTATCTTTATATTTACATAATTCATTACAAAGTGGAAATTAAGAAATAAAAAGCCTGAAGCCATTATTTCCTGTTTTTAGGTCATGTTAGGTTTCTGAAGAACAGAAATTTAATGACATCTAAAGGCTTACTATTCTGAAAGGGAATAACATTCATCTGTAGTAACCCTGAAAAATCATTCTTACCTATGTGGCTGAATGCAACAACCTAAGCAAGTACAGGAGTTTTGCATTCACTTTAAGTTATCAACAGAATTAATATTTGGCTGTATATCTAGCTATAATACATTGCAAATCCCTTGAAATATTTCCTCAGAATTTTAGGGCTGCGTAAAAAAATAGAACAAATGAGGGAACCATGGGAAAAAATAGGAAAAAAAGTTAGAAGCTGGATTTAGGATGTTAATTGTTATTTTGTTTTGATACAATTCTACAATTCTTCTACAAGTTTTTCTGATTCATGCAACTTTTATAATAGCACTTAAGTAAACTGTAAACTCCTCTAGTGTTTATTTCCCCCAAAGATACAGTCAGATCTGTCTTCCCTTGAGAATGAGATCATCCTAAGGATTTGTGTGGGCTGCTGGTAATATTCCATATTAGTATTCCATATCAGGGGGTTGTAATAATCTCTGCAGAGCCAGAGGATTAGCTAGCTCACCAAAAGTAAAATACACTATTTTGTGTTACAGTAAAATGCCATTTGACATTTGTGTCTTTTCTTCCATCATCACTTGTGCCCATCCACACCAGCACTAGAGATCTTCCTTTCCTGCCATTTTCTGTTAACTTCATTTTTTTTCATGCATTGGCTGCTAAGTGCAAATTTATGATCTGTAAAGCATCCTGTACTGCTTCATCTTCCTTTAACTTATTGTTGGCCTATGCTATTGTTAGATCCGCCCATTTCCTCACCTTTCTATTACTTTAAAGTAATTACAGTTCACCTTTGACAAATCCTTCCACTTTTCTCCTTGAATTAATTCCTTAGAACATTTTTCCATGAGCTGTTTCTGACTACTAAGAGACTTAATTATTCTGACTAACCTGTGACTGACCTTCCTATGCATTAGGATTTGGTTTGCACATTTTAAGAATTCTTCTACATCTGCAACTGCATAGGCTTGAACTAGAAATTATAACTGGTAATGGAGTTAGGCTGATATATACAGTCTGAGAATGTAGCCCCTGAATAATCTGTATTCCGAGAAACAAAATTGTTGGTGTATTGTTACTATGATCCATTATTTCTCTGCCCAGCATAGAAATGGGTAGACAGACAGGATGACAACACAAGCTTTGGGTATATGCCCATGATAGGATTTCTAAGATAATAGATTAATGCTACTGCTTATTTTAGTGGTTTAAAAATGTTACATGATGCAAGTGAATTCTATGAATAACTATTTTGGGGAATATCACTGCTTGTGACAGGGCACATTTATTGGGGTTAAATAAAGTGAAGGTGGTCTCAGCTTTGTGGCCTTTCCCCTCCTGGATTAAAGTTCAGATGAAGTAGCTAAACATTAAAAATCTCTCTTACCACCCTATTTTTTATTCCTGTCCATGGGAAACACTGGAATAAATCAATCATTGAGTTTAAAGCTAAACAAGAAATTCTTAGTTATTAGGGACAGAAATCCTGCTGACAGCAGTTTCAAATAAAGGAAATGTGCATGTTATGCTGTCAGTTTAAGACTGTAATTGGAAGCTGGCCATTTAATAGTTTGCTGCAAACAGGACTGTGTTTGATTTCCTGTACCCGTGGAGCTTATCAGAATATTGTTGGCTTTTTACAAGGTGTTACAAAATTAAAGATAGAACTAAGGTGGATGTTTGGAACAGTGAGTCAGCTTAGCTTAAGCAAACAGTTTTGTTACATGGCATGGCTGTAAAAGGTAGAGAGATTTTTGTTGCATCAGATCTCACATGCAATGCAAAGGTTAACCGACCTTACCTAGTGACCAGCATAACTTGGGCAGTATAACTGAGGCTGTCCTGATGGGTTTTGTCATGTGAATAGTCCATCATTATTTTGACACAGACTAATCCAAATTTTGAAATACAGGGGAAATGGATGGCACAGTCTGCTTGCTCAAAGACTGAATTGCAAATCCTGTTGCCCATGAAACTTTGGGAGTCATCACCCACCTCTAGATTATTCCTTAGCTCATTGATCCCTCTGTACACCCAGGTAAATAGGGTTGGTTTCACAGATCTTGACAGTTGTTTTGACAAATATTTCATATAATCAAGAGGAGTTGCCCTAGGTTATGGATGCAATTGATACAGGCAAATCCGTTGTGTTGCTGGATGTCTCTGAATGGCAACTGGGTTTCATCTATGTGTACATTCACTGGTCATTGAAATAGATAAAAATGGTGAAGATTAAGGGATATACACATTACAGATTTTAATTGAAAATGTCTTGAATCTTTTTACTTTTACTAATTTTTTTTTTGTTTTACTAAAATCGTAGCAACAGTAGTAATGTGCCTACATGAAATAAAGATACCGAATCCTTTTTCAGTGTTTTCATATCCAGAGTTTATTAGAAATTGAGAACTACCATGAAAGCCTTGGCAGAGACAGGTTCATCCTTGACCACTAAGCTGGCATGGAGTTGTTCTCAGTTCAAATTCTTTAAGAATTCTTAAAAAAAGAAATAAATATTTTTTTTCCTCTTAGGAAAAGAGGCCCTTCAGTAGTTCAGTTATTATTTCTTCATTTTATTTAAACTCAAATCTCTGTGTATTTTAATTGTCTTTTTTTCAACATTTCAGGGATACCACTGTACAAAGCCTTACTCTACAACCCTCTGTCAAAGATGGTCTTATTATATATGAAGATTCACCACTGGTCAGTAGTAACATTTGGATTGTATATTTGGTTGGGGTTTTTTTCCATTTAAAACAAGAAGTTAAACATGCTGGCTTTTCAGATGAGAAAATTCTTTGTGATTTGATTACTTTCATGGCATAGTCAGTGAGTGCGTAACATTTCATTAACTTTTACTTTTGTAGAATGATAGAATGGTAGGGACCTTAAAGAACATCTAGTTCCAACCGCTTCCTAAAGCAGGGACACTACCTACTAGACCAGGCTGTTCCAAGCCCCATCCAGCCTGGCCTTTAACACTGCCAGAGACGGGGCAGCCACAGCTTCTCTGGGCAATTTGTGCCAGGAATTCACCATGCTCACAGGGAAGAATTTTTTCCTAATATGTAATCTAAATCACATGAACTGTAATCACAATACTTTGTTCACATTTGCCGCGTTTGCTATGTTAAATGTAAGTTGGTAGTCTTGGGAGTCTGCATGTGCAAGACAATTATGGAAAATATTTTAGTATTAACCTGACACATTCTAACTGGTAGCATGATATTTTCCTCCTCTTTTTTTACCATCTCACACCTAACTGCTCAGTTGGGCAGCAGCCATCCTCTAGTTCTTTCAGCTACATGTTGACAGTCTGAATGCAAACTGCTTGCTCTGCTCTGTCAGCACTCCCATTCATTCTCTGTCAGGCTACTCACTTTCCTCCCTAGCACAGCCCTTTCCATCCCTATCCTGAAGAAATAGAAATACCCACCTTTCTTGTCTCACTGCTTCCTCTTCTCTCTACAGTTTGATCATAGCTTATCCTGGTTCTGAGTCCCTTAGTTGTCTCCGTGCCATCAAGATGTCGCTTCTGATAACTGAGAAATCATTAATGCAGACTCTTGCACGTTGTTTTTTTGTTGTTTGGTTTTTTGGGTTTTTTTTGGGGGGATGTCATATTTTGATTCTTTTCTAGGTAAGAGCAGTGAAATTCGGACATATTTTGGTGATTGATGAGGCAGACAAAGCACCAACAAATGTTACCTGTATCTTAAAAACTTTAGTGGAAAGTGGGGAAATGGTTTTGTCAGATGGAAGGCGAATTGTTGCCAGTAAGTACACAGGAAGCATTTTGATTATTTACAGTAAAATGTAACATGTTGCTGTTTTTCAGCAATTACATTACTAAAAATACTCAAAAGAATCCAAATGGAAAGAATACTTGATGCTAAAAGGTAACAACTAAAGAATTTACAGTCATATTCTCTACTACTTTTGCAATAGCCACAAAGATGTTCTTATGAATAAAATCCCAACAAACTATAGGTTGACCTCTCTGCTTCTTATTCACCATAAGAAATAAAGATAAAATTGACCAAATTATAATCTTGGTTATGCCTATCAGGACAGTTGGGGGTGTTATTTGATCAAATCTGGAATTGAAGATGAGAATATATCTAAGTCTGAATTATTAAGGTCTTAATCTAATCAAATATTGAATATGCTTATATTATTTAAATATATCCTCCAGGCTGTGAAAGTATTTTGAAATTTAATGAAATTTAATTAATGTGAATTTCCAGAACTAAATATTTTTCAAAGAAAGACTGTGTTTGAAATGCCCTCTTAACATTAGTAGACACTGTAATTTACAGAATGAGTTTCTTTTTAACAGTATTGAGAATGATGTTTAAGTATGAGTGGAGCAATAATGTGGCACTTGCATGGCACAGCACTTAAGATTTGCTCATCATGTAGTTGGGCATTTTATTAAATATCTTGCTAGCCAGTCTCAGTACCGTAGTTTTTGAGATGAGATAAAAGGTTTCCCAAACACCATGTGCCTCTGGAAACATTCTGCAAGGGAACAAGAGGGGCCAGTCTGACTCATTTTGGAGAAACAGTCTTCACATGCATGAAATCATGAGTCTCTGGCTTCTCAAAGATATTTGTAGTAACCAGGAGAAACTTCAGTCCCATGTTCCCAGATCAGGTAATGTCAGACGTTTATAAAACCTCATTTTATTCACCATTGGCTTCAGCATTTTAGTGAAATTAAATATAAACATGTCAGGTAATCCCCACCCCAAGAAGAGTGGATGCATTTTGATGTTGTTTGTTTGTTTGTTTGTTTGTTTTAAATGAAACACTTCAGTTAAATATCCATGAAACAAATCATGGAACTTTAAAATGAAAGCTAGAACATGCATTTGAATGACATGCTAAGAAGCTGTTGACCCTTTTTTTTCTGAGAACGTAATTAGATTAGTATAATTCCTTCATAATGCATTATCACAAGGCTTAAATATGCAATTAATAAATTTTATTTTTTTTTCCAGATAATGCTCATGTAGAGGGGAGAGAAAATGTAATAGTTATTCATCCTGATTTTAGAATGATAGTTCTAGCAAATAGACCTGGATTTCCTTTCTTGGGGAATGACTTTTTTGGCACTTTAGGTAAGTGATTCATATTAAATGGTGATCTCTAATAAAATTGATTAATAGACTAACAGCCTTTATCCATTAGATTTCATGAGGAGGATATTGATACTTTGTTTCACATAAGACACTTGGAGGTGACATTCAGCTTGAAGATTACCATGTAAATTTATGTAAATTTAGGTAAAAGTGCTTAAACTTGTCCTGAAGTGAACATGCACATATGTGGTCATCTGTGTTACAACTATTTTGTTTTATGGGATCTGGACAAATGCAGCAGACAGACAAGGTTACAAAAGAAATATTTGCAAATGCGTGTGTCTTGTAATAAAGAAAAAACATGAGTTGTAAGCAACCTGACATCTGACATAAGTGATTAACACAACTTTATCCCCAAATGAAACAAGCCATGGGCCAGGTGCTGTTCTCCTCAGTAGAATACATGGGAGCCTGATGGATGATTCTTTTCTCAGCAGTGGAGGCTACTGTCTTTTTGGTGTTAGCACTATGCTGCCTGCTTCTTAATTCTCATTAGGGCCTCTGTGCACGTGACGTTGTGTGATAGGCTAGCAGGTACTCAGCATCTTCTTGAGCCATTGTTTTTCCATTTAAGGTGCTGTATGAAAATTAAAGGGGCTGTTGTGATGCTCCCTCTTTCTAATTACTTAAATGGATGCTTATTTTCCTTTTCAGGAGACATTTTTAGTTGCCATGCTGTTGATAATCCCAAACCAGAGTCTGAACTGGCTATGCTTAGACAATATGGTCCTGATGTTCCAGAACAAATTCTTCAGAAACTGGTGGCTGCTTTTGGAGAACTTAGGAGCTTGGCTGACCAGGGAATTATTAACTATCCCTATTCAACTAGAGAAGTTGTGAATATTGTAAAACATTTACAGGTACAGTACTTCAGATTTTATTGTAAACTTGAGTTCATCACTACTGAGTTTTTAATGCATGAAGGTTTTAGAAAAAAGATATTATGCATTTTTATCTCATTCTTATGAAAAGTCTGCATTTTGGAGGAATCGTTTTCGGATGTTCAGATAGTGTGAGGGTAAAGATCACAGATGTATACAGGCAGATATTTTTCTGTGTATTTATAGATATTTAACCAAAAACCCTGAGAGTCTGATTCTCTACTGTGTGAGCAAATACCACATTCATACATATGAATACTGTATGCAGCATTCATAATAGCCTTCACTGAAAAATTTCGTATTCAGCATACAATACTTCCAAAACAGTGAAGTTGTTCACTTTATGCTGCTATAAAATTTTTGGGTTTAGTAATTTCCTGGGGGAAAACAAGATCATGTTGCATAGCAACAATACATCACTGATGGAATTTTTGTAAGGAAAATGTTAAATGGATAAAAACTTAGCAAACAGGTACTTAGAATCCATGATTGCTTCCTACACACATTTGAACTGTAAAGTCATGAATTCTGATTTAATGATGATCTTTTTTTAAAGACTGCAGTAGAGCATGACTTCTATCTTTATGAGTTGAAGGATACTTTTTGCCTGACGTGCTTGAAATATGGAGTATCTTAATACTCATTGAAATAGCAGTGGTTTTATTTTGTCCTGTTTATAATCATAAAATCAGTAATTTGTATATTATTTCTTGAATTACTGAATTCTAGATTGAAGAAAAGTTTAGTGGAAATGTGAATGTAATTGCGACAGTTAGAATATAATTTCCCAGAAATCGTTTGACCATTTCCATATATAGCACTGCATAGTTTAACAGGATTGCATGATGGTTTTGTGCTTGTGCTCATGAACATACATACATTCATCCATATACAGACATTTAGATCCTGCAGCTTAAAATTACTACTTTTAAAAATCTTAAGTTCATCCAAATTCCTGGGGAAGATAGATTTTGTGCTCTGTGGTTTCTGGGATGCAGCAAGGTGTTGAGACAAAGTAAATTGGTGCTACTATGATATTGAGAGTGCTGTCTTTACAACTTTGTACTAACGATTAACAAAATTCACACCTAAAAGTTGAAGAATCTATTCAAATCAACATATAAGCAAAGTAGTTTATTAGGATCTATTACCAGTTGATGGGTATTTGTTTACCAAAATGATAGAACATGTACATGCTGATCTCTAAACAGAGTTACATTTGAAATGAAAGTGGAAAAATTGCAAACTTGAGGACCAGTTGCTGTGCAACTGGAAAGCTGATGGTTTAGGAGTTTTATTAAATTAACATTTTCCTGTCTTCATACTCTTTGGCTAGTCCTACCTTCCTTCCTAACATCTTTCTTTCATCATTGGGCACGGATCACCTGGCAGGTTTTCCTGTCTGCTAAGATTTCACTGCTTTCAAAATCAAGTGTAAATATCCAGATAAGTCTACAACATGTAGCTTTGATTTCTTCTTTAACTTTTATTGTCAAGATCTCAGTCTCTTTGAAAGGGTGCAACATTTTGTTTACTGTAACTTGTTTTTCAATCTGAATAATAAAATGGATGGGAGTAGCCAAATGTAAACAATGAATATAAACACAATGGTTATTCCAAAGTAAGAAGCTTTTAGGTCTTCAGGTAGAGAAGAAAGAGGAAGGAGGGAAATGAGTCAATAAAATTGCTGGTCCATAGGAAGGAAGGAGGGAAGTTAGTCATGTTGTTAAACTATTTCCCTTACAGTAGTTCCACAGCCCCCCTCTCTTTGTACTATTGTGTTGATTTCTTCCACACAATTTTGGAATATTTTGCTTGTGCAAAAAAAAAAAAAAAAAATTGGATTTTTTTTTAAAAAAAAAAAAAATTA